>JASAOD010001926.1:0-107012 GCA_030849845.1 Crithidia brevicula
AGTCGAGGTGGACGCACCGCGCTGGCTCAGAGAGAAAAAAAAGAAAAAAGAAAAAAATGTTGTTGCCAAATCACGTTTGTGTGTTAGCTTCCTCACGTCGCAAGCAGCTGCGTCTTTCAGCTTTTATCTTTTGTCGTTTCTGGTTTGTCTTTGGCTTCTGGAAAGGTGTAATGAAGCAATTGGACACGGTGCCATGGCAACATCCATGGCGAACGCCTTGTACAAGCTCCGCCCTCCTTTTAGCCTTCACGAATTCGCGTCGCGAGTGAGAAAGACAAGCACAACACGGAAAAGGAACGTGTTTCAGTGCGCACTGATGAAATAAAAAGGAAAAAGAACGAGACTGAAGAAACAAAAACAAAAAATGCAGTGGCCGCTCGTACCTTTTGTGCGTGCGCGTGTGCTTGGTCCTCTTCATTTGTGAATGCCACTTCGGGTAAATGCGTGTGTGTCAAGGAGACAGAAGCGTCTCACACATGCTGCACTTCAACACGTTCACCACCTAGCGGATTTATGTGCTTCGTATCACCCACACAGCGCAGCAGCGGTAACGAGGTCCCACTGGCGGTACAGGAGAGAAATAAAAATAAAATAAAGGTTGCCGGTGCTTCTTGCCTACGTGATTGCTCGCGACGGAAAGAGCACCCTCTTTTTTTTTTTTTAGAATGCTCCGTTCTTCGTTTAATGAAAAGAAAAAGGTTGAGAAGAAACGGAAACAGAAAATCAACGCAAAACAGCGCAGTCATTTTAATTTGAAAATAAAATAAAATTAGAGAAGGAGATAAAAGGAAAACACAATCACATCAGCATTACACTGACGGCGTTTGACCTTTGCTTTACCGCGTACGACGACGCAAACAATAGTAAAAGAAGATAAAGTTAAAGTTCCGAAAGAGAAACCAGAAGAAAAAGATAAGAAGGCTTTTGCTTACTTTAAAAAGTCCTCTTATTGTTATAGGTGTTTTTTTAGGGGTTTTTTTTTTGTAATGGTGCTCGATTTTGGCCGAGCGCGAAGGGCGGGTTTGTCCCCAAGTTTCCCTTCTCTCACTCAGCCAGTTAGCAAAAAGAGCCCCACGAAATCTGCGAAGATCCACCAACGCTGAGGCAGTCAAAGAGGTGTTGCCCAGCAGTTTGTTTCACACAGATAATAATAGTGGTGGTAGTCGTAGTAGCCGCACGTGTAAATGACTATGTTTGTGTATGTGTATATAAAAAAAAATTGTTTGTGTGTGTGTGTGCCATTATTTCTTTTTTCCTTGCCTGTCTGTGTCAGGTGACACGAACTTCACGCGTGCACGCGTAGGGGGGGGGGGGCGACCTTGTGATCTCCTGGCAGACTGAGTGGTGCACGTGACAAATTTAATTCTCTCGCCGCTCCCCGCCGATAACGGAGAGAACGCGTAAGACGGCAAACACGCAGTGCACCAACACAGTAGTACCACCGTTGAAACCGCGAAGCAGCTGTTCGTGTTGGCAACACAATGGTCGGCAAGGTATAATAAAAAAAAAAGAGACACCGACTGTTGGAAGAGTGTCTTCGTCCGACACGCACACACACACACACACATACACACGTGCGATGTGGCGTGCGCAGGTGTTTTTAAATTAAATAGAAGACACTCTTCTAAAGGAGCCGCAAAGACGATAGCGGTTTCGTGTGCCTCTGTGTGGCCTCTGTTTCTCTCTGTCTTTCTCTCTCTCTCTCTCCCTCTTTTCCTCCTCCCTGACACTCGTCTGTTGAGTGGTTTGTTCGTCGCCTCGCCATGCTCTGGGCTTCGTGCACAGCCCACGTCCCACCGCACCGCGCCTGCCAGCGTGTGAAGGCGAAGAAGAAAACAAACAAACGAAGGAGAGGAGGTCAAACAGTGACACAGAGAGAGAACGAGGTTGAGAGGCAGATGTGACAAGGGCAACAACGTGCATCGTCAGCGTCCTCCTCGTTATTCTCACTTCTCTCCTCTACCCCTCCTCTATTCTTTTGTTTTACGTTTGTTTTCCTACAGCACCTCCTGCAGCTCCACCGGCTCGCACTCGGTGGTCGACGCAGCGGCCTTCTCCATGCGTAGCTTCTCCACACGTGCCACGTAGCGTGTGTAGCGCACGTGGACCAGTCCGGCGAAGATCAGCCCAGCAGCGGAGAGGCACGTCGCCACGATGAAGGGCACCTGAATGCACGCCTCCGTGTTGCACTCCTGCGACGCGCTCAGCCCCAGCCGCTTGTGCTTCATGTCCACGTACATGCCGAAGAGAAAGCGGTTGAAGCAGATGACACACAACACCGTTACCAGGAAGCCCATGTTGTACAGCGTGTTGTGGAACTTCTCGAAGAGACAGGTGAAGATGAGTGCCTGCAGGGCTGCATTGAAGCCGTTCATGATGTACACCAAAATGTACGGCAGCAGCACCACCTTCCCGGGCAGCACCAGCAGCAGCACACCACCAACGGTCGCCATCACAGGGCAGACGAAGAGAGCCGCCGTGACAAGCAGCTTGCCGCCGCGGCCGCGACGGTGCTGGACGTAGGCCTCGAACAGACCAAAGGCGATGCGGCCCACGCTGTTGCCAAGGCCGAGAAAAGCGGTGTACAACGCACCCGTTTCCGCGCTGCGGGGCTTGCCGGTCTTGGCCACGGAGATGGTGCTGCCGTTGTACGACACCATAATCCCCATCGGCCCCACGCACAGCATGTACAGCAGCACAAGCCACAGATCGAGCGACTTGAAGTAGTCCATCACCGACTCGCCCTGGTAGCGCGGGGCCTGGCGAGCTGCGCACTGCTCCTCCCCGTCCTCCTCCTCCGTTGGCGCGACCGGCTCCGAGGCGGTTGGTGAGTCCGAGAGCGCGTCCGCCGTCGTCGCCATCACCGCTGGCTTGCGCAGCGTCGCGTCACTCGCGGACTCGAGCGGCACGCTGTACAGCTGCTCAATCGCACGCAGCTCCTCATCCGTCGGCGCAGCCTCCTCCATGCCACCGAGGCAGCGCAGCGGCAGCACCATCAGGAACAGAGACAACGTCAGCACCGACGCCACCACGCCAACCGCGATCTCACTGCCGCGTGAAACGTTGCGCACGTAGGCGAACACCGGCGTCTGCACCGTGAAGAAGAGGATCATCGTGATGACCACCGCGTAGCCCACGGCGAGGCGACGCATGGGGACCACCTTGTGCTGGTACAGAGGCTTCGTTGCTTCCAGCTCCGCCAGCGCCTCCGCAGATGTGCTGCGACGCAGACGCCACCAGTTCACGTAGTAGGGCGGTAGCACAATGAGAAATGCAGCGCAGAACGTCACGCCGGCAATAACGGCGCAGAGGAAGTAGATGAAGCCGATGATGTTGCCTTTGAAGAAGGTCGTGCTCAGGCAGGCAAAGATGGTGCTGCCCAGACCGGTCATGACCTTCGCCAGACACACCACGGGGCCACGGTTACGCGGGAAGATCTCGAAGAGCGTCGAGATGTAGGTCGTGTCGATCAGGCCGCTGGCCGTGTTGAGGAACGCGTAGAAGATGGTCAGCGTCACCGTGTTGCCAGGGATCTTACCAGCGAAGGTCAGAGCCAGGCACACGGTACCCACCACACCCGAGATCAAACAAATCACAAAGTTCACGAAGGGCCCAACGGTCTCAAAGATGAGGCTGTAGGGGATCAGGAAGTAGCAGAACACCAGGCCCACCGTGCTCACCGTCGACAGGTCGCCGGCGGAGAGCTGGAACTGGTCACGGAACTGCGTTGTGAAGAGGTCGTAGGCGTAGGTGAGGGACACACAGATGCCGCAGAACAGGCTGCACAGGAGGGTCGCAAAGCGATTCAATTCGTTCACCGGGTGCAACCCGCGCACCTTGCGCGCACGCAGCGTGCGTGTCTGCGAGAACCAGTCCGAGACGAGCATCTGGAAGTGCGGGGAAGCGGAGAGGTGAGAAAAAAAAAAGAGCGAGTGAGAGAAGGATGCGCTGATCCGAAGGTCAACGCGAAATGTTTACGACGAGGCACAACAAAAACGTTGGGGGTGAGACGCCGGTTTGATGCTTCTCGAGGAACAAATGCGTAGAGGAGCCAAAGCGAAAAAAAAAAAAAAAGAGATGAGAGAGAATGCGAAATAAGAAGAAGAAGGCGGGTTTTTTTAATAAGAGGTCTTTAAAGGTTAACTAGCGAGGTGTGCGAGCAGGTGTGCGTGTGTTTGGGTTGATACGTTTGTGGAAGTCCCGTTAACCAACAAGAGGAAGAGAGAAAGGAGGGGAGGCGAGTAGAGTAAGAGAAGAGTAAGAGAAGAGAAGGTGCGTATAATTCAATTTATTGCAGAAGGGCACAGCAAAGACGACAACAACTATGCACACATGACACGGTCACTGAAAAGAGCGACCACTCGACACAACGGGGGCAATTCGCTACTATTGTATTATCGAGGACTCATCTGGTGAGGACACTCGAAGATAACGGCTGCGTGTGAGTGACAGAAGAGAACATGAAAGAATTAAAACGTCAAGACTTTCTGGAAGAGTTGAACACGCTGTGCTGTTTCCCGTTTTTCATTTCATTTTTTCTCCAATCTCGAAAAAGCTGATGCAGAGAAAAAAACCCGTGCGGAGACTTCCGCTTTCTGTATTCTTTTTTACTTTAATTTTATTTTTTTCTCTTTGAATAAAATACGGAAGAAGAACAGATAAAGAGAAACGACGCTGTGTGCAGTGCACATCATGTTTGTGTACTTTTTGGGCCACCGTCCAACTTACCAAATAGATCGAAACATGAAAAACAAATTGAAAGAGAGAGTTTGTGAGAATAAAACAAAACAGTGGAATAGAAACTTTCTAAACACAGACAAATCAACGAAAAGCGGACTTCCATTAGCTTTTTTCCCCCCCTCCGAGACCATGTGCGAGAATAAAATAAAGCACACGCACACGGGACCCGTCGTTGGTAAAGCTATTCATTCCGTTCCTTGTCTAAGCACTCCCTCCGCGCCGGGCACACACACACAGAGAGAAAGACATGCACTCCCCTATTCATTGTGTTGCTCTACAACCCCCTAAAGCACATGTGATGATGAGACAGAGCCAATAGAATGAAAACACAACATTTGTTACATTCTTTATAGAAGCGCACCAGGACACGTGCATGAGCGCACGAACACACAAGCAGGAGAGCATGCATTTCTATATATATATATGAAACGAAGCAGTGCGGCCGGCCAGTGAAGGCATAGACAGGAAACGAAAAGCGGAGTCATGAAAATAAAAAGAAATGATAGTACACACAGGCAACAACATACAGTTGTATACTTATATATATATATATATATATATGGTCTTGGTATTATGTTGTAATAGAGGTGTCGCCTGAGTCATCGCTGGACGAGATTTTTTTATATGTGTGTTCTCTGGGTTCGTGTACATCGCTGCTTTGCCGAGGTGGGCGTCTGCCATTGCTTTTCTCCCTCAGCCACGCGCATGGGCTCACCGACACGAAAAAAAAGAATAAACAGATAGAGAAACGCATCAACATACCGATCTTACTCCGGACATATATTCAATATATATATATATATATGTATACTCATTTTGTGGTCGTCAGAACAGACGCAACAGCTTACCTACTTCTTTTTACCTCGCTTTTTTGTTGCTGGTGTTATTTGTATTCTCACTTGCTCTTCTTTGTATAAAAATATATACTTTTCTTTTTCTGCAATGTAGTAACACATCGCAAACGACACGACCATCTTTTTTTATCTCTTTTCGAATATTATTTAGCTGAGAACCTAGAAAAACAAGAAACAAAAGAGCCAGTGGATAATTATTTTTTTTTTTTTCAGAAAATAAAAATAAGAAACGAAAACACGAAAATACATGTACAACAGCAATGGAACGCGCGCGAAGGGCACGGGTCTTTTCCCTTTCACATCTATTGAATCCTCATCGGTCTTTCTTTTTTTTTTTTTTGGTTTAAGAAGCGAACAGATAGAGAATGCCAAAAGTGAAAAGTGTGTACCGTGCCAGGCGATCACATTTGATGTTTTCTTTTGTTTTTGTTTTTTTTTCCACGTGGGCCGACAATTGCTTTTGTTCGCACATTGAATTCACCGTGTCTTCAACCGTTCTTATAAGCGTGTTTTCTTTGTCTTTATTACTACTACCTCTGGAGTCGCGATCACTTCGAATTTGAGTGTGTATTATGTTCTTTTCTTTTATATTTTTTTTTGTACTAGCCTACTTTGTCCATTTATCATTTTAGAATTATTCCCTTCGCGTTTAAGCATATCGGGTTATTTTTTCTTCCAAAGATCGTCACAGAGTGTCGCAGCGCGGTGCCCCGTCAGATTTGTCAAACGAAAAGCACCACTTCCAGTCAGGTAGAATACATAAATTAAAAAGAGAAGGTTAAGTCGGTTGTTGCTGTTGCAAACCTTTTTTTTTGAAGTAGAGAGACTTCGTCTCGGCAACAGGTTTCGAATTGTGAAGAGTAAAGGAAACAAGTATTAAATCAAAAATAGAAATAGGCTCACGTGTTTAAAACAAAACAAAAAAAGAGTTAAGGGGAAAAGTGAAATAAATATAAAACGAAAAAAAAAAAAGGTTGCGTCGTTCTTTTGTTTCTTTTGTCGGTAACAATCGAACTGTTTAGAAACAAAAACAAAAATAGAAAGTAGTTTAAAACTGGCACAAATAAAAAAAAAAGAAACCATAAGAAAGTGAGAAGGAAAAGTAACGAAGAGAAAAACAAAAATTGAATAGAAAGCAAGCAACAAGGTGTACGATAGCGGATGTGCGCCTCGCCAAAGAACAATAACAATCCTTTTTCTTCTGTCACGCTAGCACGTTTCTTCATTTATTTATGTATTTTCCGTTGTGACTTTCCAGAGAATGGCTGCCAAGCCACAAGAGAGAAAAAACAAACTAAACAAAAGAATAAAGCTCGGACGTGACATAAGTTGCTTGGCTGGGGACGTGCGAGGGGCAGCGAGGAGAGAGTCAGCAAGACCCGTTTTATATATATATAGGGCAGCTTTCCGCCTCTCTCTTTAAGCTATCGGGTTTTGCCATCTGTGTTAAGAAGTGGACGTAACAGCTCTCTCTCTCTCTCTCTATCAAGCAAGCGGCAAAGTCGGGGGGGAAGTCGTCTTCGCTCTCCGCCATCCACCCTTGTTCAGTTCCATGCATGACATGCTTTCACAACAAATAAATAAACCCACAAGTGCCGCGGCTATGGAAGCAAGAAAACAGAGTAAGAAAGATGGAAGAGAAACACAAAAAAAAAATCAGACAAGAAGAGAAAGAAGATGTAAGGAAGACCTCAAGGGCGTTCAGTTGGCTTTTTGTTTTCCAAAAGCAAGCACCCATACGTAAAGATACAAAAAGAAAACATCAAAGGTCACACAGCAACCACCGAAAAGAGAAAATAAAAAACAGAACAACAAGCAAAAAACGTAAAGCGGAAAGAGAGAAAAAGTGAGTGAGAGATGAGGATAGGGATCTTATTCCAAGAGCTCCTGCGGCGGGGCAGTGGCCTCCGGCGCCTCGACGGCCTCAGCCTTCGCCGCCTCCGCCTGCTGGCGCGCCTCCTTCACCCGCGCGCGCTCGCGTCGCACGAAAGCGGCATAGCGGAAGTGAATCGCTAAAGCAACGAAGATGCCGCAGAAGCCGAGCACCGTGCCGACAATGAGCGGAATGCGGACGCACGACTTCTCCGTGCAGTCCAGGTTCATCGGAATGCCAAGGCGGCGCTGCTCCTTGTCGATGGTGCGGCCGAACATGCCCAGGTTGAACGCGATGATGCAGCACATCTGCACGAGAAAGCTGATGTTGTACAGGAAGTTGTGGTTGCTCTCGAAGAGGCAGGGGAAGATGAGGGCGTTGATACCGGCAAAGACGCCCTCTTCGAGGTAGACCAAGATGAAGGGGAAGAGCACGGCATCGCCGGGCAGCACGAGCAGGAAGAGCCCACCGAGGAAGCTCAGGATGGGGGAGAAGGGCAGCGCCATCGTCACAAGGATGCGGCGGTTATCTGGGTCCTGGTGCTGGACGTAGGCCTCGAACAGGCCAAAGGCGATGCGGCCCACACTGCTGCCCACACCCAGGAAGGCGGTGTACAGGGCGGAGGTTTGCTCGCTGCGCTGGCGGCCGGTGAGGGCCACGGAGATGGTGCTGCCGTTGTACATGACGAGGATGCCCATGCAGCCGTAGCACACAAAGAGCAGCAGGATGAGCCACAGATCCAGCGACTTGAGGTAGTCCCAGATGGTGCCCTTGTACCGCGGGTCCTGGTGGGTGTAGTCCTCCTCCACCTCCTCCACCGACTCACTCTCGCTGGTGTGCCCCGCCCTCTCCTGCGAGTAGGGCTCCGTGCAGTTCGGTGGAGAGGCCGTCTCCTCGTTGCTCGTGCGCATCTCCACGTCCCCGGTGCCCTCGTACACGTTCTTCCCGTCAGCTTCCTCAGAGCGCCGCTGCGAGGCAGTTTCCAAATCCTCCAGCAGCTCCAACTCTGGCGCGGGGTCGTCCATGCCACCGAGGCAGCGCAGCGGCAGCAGCATCAGGAAGATGCTGAGCGTGATCACAACAGTCAAAACACCAATCGCCATCCTCGCACCGTTCGACACGTTGCCGCTGTAGGCCACCACAGGCGCCTCGACGGTGAAGAAGATGAGCAGGCTGATGACCACCGTGTACCCAATAATAAGTCGCGGCAGTGGCACAAACTTGCTGTCGTAGTACACCACCGTTGCCTCGAGCTCGGCGATCTGGGCCTTGGTCTTGCCCTGGCGGCGCCACCAGTTCATCAGGTACGGGGGCAGCACAATAATGAAGCTTGCCCAGATACTCACCACGATGCACAGCGCCATGATGAAGTAAATGAAGCCGGTGATGGTGCCTTGGAAGAAGGTCGTGCTGAGAGCCGCCAGCACGGAGCTGCCGAGACCGGTCATGACCTTCGCCAGACACACCACGGGGCCACGGTTACGCGGGAAGACCTCGAAGAGCGTCGACACATAACTCGTGTCCAGCAGCCCGCTAGCCGCGTTCAGGAAGGCGTAGAAGACCGTAATCGTTGCCGTGTTGCCGGGGATCTGACCGCGAAAGACACCAGCAAGGCCGGCGCCGCCGATCGTCGCGGCGATGGCGCAGAGCCAAAAGGTGATGAAGGGCCCCAGGTTCTCGAAGATGAAGCTGTACGGGATGGTGAAGTAGCAGAAGACAAGGCCGATGGTGCTGATGATGGTCAGATCGCCCGAGGTCAGGTCAAACTGGGAGCGGAAATCGCTGGTGAAGAGGTCGAAGGCGTAGGTGAGGGACACGCACACACTGCAGAAGAAGCAGCACACGAGAATGTGGAAGCGGCTGAGCTCGCACACCGGGTGCAGCCCCTTCTGCTTGCGGTTTCTCAAGTCACGGGTCTGAGAGAAGATGGGCCGAAATGCCTTCTTAATCACCATGACGAGGGAGGGCCCACGCCTACCTGACTCTGAGGCTGGCGACATCTTCGCTGTAACCGAGGAGAGAGATCGCTCTTTTTTGTTGTTTTCTTGGAATCTCTGGCTTGTGTTTTTCTCTGTTTGTTTATGGTAGTTACTTGTATGTTATGATTTCTTGTTTTTCCTTTGGAATTCTTTTTCTTTGTCTTTATCTTTTTTTGTTTGTTTTTCTTTATTTCCAAAGCGGTTTGGCTGATAGGGAAATGACGGTGTTACTGACGATGATAAATAAGTCATTGAGAGGCATCATGAAGTTAACCCAAACATCGAATTCAGCAAGTGATGTGGTGGAGAGTGGAAAAGAGAGAAAATGAAGATGAGTTCATTGCCCGTGAGCGTGCAGATGTGTGAACGTTCATATGCTATCAATAACTTTAACGCCGATCGCGCTCGTCCTTGAATCTAGCGGATTGGGTTCAACACATCTGAGTCGAACATTCACGTCGGGAAGAGGCGCACAGACACATACGAATCGTACTCACGCAGAAGTCCCGTAGTGTGAGCCGCGTAGCCCGTTGCGCTGCGTCTTCACCGGAATCAGAATGGTGGCTCTAGAAGTCACCTAGCGTTTTAGACAGTAACAAAGCTTCCATTATTATTATTGTTTTACTTCAACTTCATTGCAAACGTAAACGAGGTGGGAGAAAAAAAAAAAAAAAGGGCCGTTGCTTGCGCACACATAGGTTCATTTGTTCAAGAAAGGCAATGGAAAATGGAATCGAGCAGTGATGATGAGAATCACAAGCAAAGCAGCTACAGACGACACGTACAAACACATCCATAGAGTAAATATATATATATTGCGTCATACAACCAAGTATAAATGTAAATATCTTTAATCTAAAGAATAAAAAAAGGTCCAGAATAAACAAAGTAAAGAATGAAAATGCGCAGACACGATTTAGAAAAATAGGACAGCAAGTGTAAAATCAAAGACAGAGAGCGTTGAACGCATCTGTGTTGGTTTCACTTTCTTTTTTTTTCTTTTTTGGGTCATTAGGTCGTACGTTGCGCGCTACGCTGCGCGACATCAAGTATGTACCTCTCACTGTTTGCCCAACATGCGTAAAACAAAAAGAAAATAAGTAACATGACAAAGCAAACGTTGAGAGAAACAGAGGAAGAGAAAGCGCCAGAAAATAGCAGTGCAGAAACACACATGCACCTACGTCGACAGCGTGAAAGGCAGAAAAGCAATCGAGAAAGACACATCGGCCTGCTCCATTGTCTATACATAGAACAAAGCACCACTCAACCAAGACATCAACAACAGCCAGCACAAGACAATCACACGCAACAGCAGATGTGTACAAACTTTGGGAGTTTCAACCCCGCTTCCACCTTGGCAGAGGCGCTAAAAAGAAACACGGAAAAAAAAAACCCCGACAGCTACTATAAGATCAGCAATAGCAAAAGAAAGAAAAAGAAAACGTACGCGCAGCTTCGCAATACGCCGTGTAAGGCGCCCCTCATCTTCGCTTCCAATCCGCTCATCGTATACCGCTGTGTCTTTTTGAGAGGCCGTAGGACGAAAGGGCAGAGCTTAACTAAACACAAAGCACACAACACACACCAAAAGAAAAAAGGTTTGTTTTTTGTTGTTGTTGCGGTTGCTGTTGCTGTTATCCTTCTTCGTTTGTTTGTTTGGTCGACGTTAAATTCCGCCCTTGTTCCCCCGCACCTTCTACCCATAACTTACTTGTTCCGCGTTGACTCAGGCGCGCGGGCAACGGCGACGCTGCGCTCTGCACGGATGGTGCGCATCAACTCGTGGACGGCCTTACCCACTACGTACCGGGCATGCGCGCAGAACACGCCGAAGGAAGCGGCGGCAAGCGGCAGCAGACTTAGTCCTCTAAACTCGCACGTGAGGAGGGACAGCGGGAAGAGCATCGCCAGAAAGAGAGAGAAGCCAATGGCCAGGTCCTTGAAGCGGCGCAGCGCGTAGAAGTCCAGCAGAAACACGAGCGTCAGCACGCCGAGGCTGACCAGCACGGGGACGCCACCGAGGAGGATGTAGATGCGGTAGCCGTACTGCACGTACTGCAGCGCGCAGAAGGAGGCGGCGGCGAAGAGGAAGGGAAAGCCGTTGGGTATGTTGAGCATGACAAACTGAAAACCCTCGCGAACATTCACGTTGGTCATTTGATACTGCAGCTGCTCCTTCGCCGCTGGCATGATGTAGATAAGAGTGTAGAGCTGCCACAGACAGAAGGACAGGATGACGGTTGTCCCGCACCACAGCCACGAGAAGCGCTGCTCACGCGCCAGGTTGATCTGCACCAGCAACGTAGGGATAATAACGTCACAGATCCCCAGCATGATGGTGACCGCCGACGCGGCGATGAGGAGTTGGTTGCGTCGGAGCCGAAGCAACAGCGGCTGGGGTTCGAAGTGAGCCTGCATGACCACATTCGCCACGATGATGGCAACAATGCACGTGTAGGCCAGCCAGAGCAGACAGAAGACCGTCGTCGTCGTGCACAGGCCCCAGACGTCGTAGCCCTCCGAGACGCACATCGCCGTGGTGATCGCCAGCGAGACCGAGAGTAGGGTGACGGAGAGGAAGAAGTGCAAAACAACGCTGCGGCGGCTCTGGACGTAGTTGTAATACAGCTGACTCTCGCGGTAGCGCCTCACCTTCTCCACCGTCTTGCGCAGCACGAGGCGCGATGGTGCGGGGAGAGGCTGCAGGGGGTCGTACTGCACAATGCATTGCTCCTCCGCCCCCAGCAGACGCATGCGGTTCACCAACTCCTGGCTGGCCGCGTCGTACGGTGCCGTGCCGTGGAGACGCACAACGAGGGGGTAGACCACACAAATGCGCTTCGCCACGTACTCCCACAGCACGGGGTGCTGGCACAGCTCGTACCACTCCCGGCACACAGAGGAGAAGACGCCGATCCAGCGGAAGTTGTTGTCGTCGTTGAGGATGACGTCGATGAAGACGTTGAGAAGCAGCTCGCGCGGCAGGCGATGGACGCACGAAACGGGCGAGGGTCCGCCGTGCTTGCGGCTGTGGTCCACCTCATCCGCATCGGAGCCCAGCGAGGAGGTAAAGGACCAGCTGAGCACCGCGTGGGTCTGTAAAGCAAACATCTGCCGCCTGTGTGGAGAAGTTGTGTGTGCTGTGGACGATGGGAACGATGCTCAAAAGGTTGAAGGTTGCTGCCTCTCTCACTCGCTATGCTTTGGCAGACGTCTTGACCCGACGAAGCAGGCAGAGAAAAAAGAAAAAACGAGTTTCAATCTTTGCTTCAGTATCAGAGTGAAAAAATAGGTTTAAAATAGAAAGAAAAAGTGGAGTCTGCAAATCAGAAAAAAAAGAAAAAAAGGCAAACGTGAAGCAAAGTTAGAGAGAGAGAAACGAAATGTAAATGCAACGCGCTGCTTTGTTTATGCGAATGCCGCCTCGCCCTCGCTGAGGTACCGTTTTCCCGTTCGAGATGTTTTCCTCTTTCTCTCTCAGTTATTATTATTTTTTTGCTGTTGTTGTTGTTGTTCTTGTTGTGTTTCGTGCGTAAGTGTGTCGTAAGAGATGGTTCTCTTCGATGGAATTGCTTATAATGCGTGCGTCACTAATATGTTTGCTTGCTATTTCTCACTCACTCTCTGTCAGCCTTCCGATGTTGCGCTCGGGGACGACACGTGTGTTTTTTTTTTTGTTTCCTTTGAGGCGGTAGCAGCAAAGACGACAGCGTCAGAGTTCACGATGCGCAGAGAAAGAAACGATGTTCAAAGGAGAGGAGAACAAGGGGGAGGAAAAGCAATGGGAGCGGTAGAATACGAGGCAGAGAGGTACAGTAGAGAACATCCAAAAGAGAGAGGTAGGTGCTGCGTGTGCTCTTCTTTTTTTTTTTTTCCAATAGCTGCCACAGGTGGATAAAGTGAGAAGAAAAGAGCCGTATCGGACCATCGCGGCTGTGGCCGCCTCGCGGATTTGCTTCGTTGTTAGTCAGATGTGGTGATGGATGTTGTGGATGCGCATCGGCAAGCGAGAAAAACATAAACAAAAACCTTGTACGACGTCATTTGAATGCGCTAGTGTACAATACAACAGAGGGAAGGAGTGACAAGAAAACAAAGAAGTTCAGAAAGAAAACGACAAGCAAAGACAAGTTGTATTCGAGCACACACGATTCCGATAGTTGTAAGTCACTCAGAAGCCTTTTCTTCCGTCTTTTAGAACAGCACGAATAGCTCCAGTTTGACTTCCTGTCGTTTTTCATTTCCAAAGAAAAAAAGAAATGTGTGAAGTCTAACAGTTGAGAAAAAAATAAAAAAGGGGGCACGTCGCGTGTCTCACGCGTGTGGACTCGCTCGTCTAAAAAAAAAAAAAAAAAAAGTCAACGTTGGTGTGCTTCTCAAACAACGTGCACCGCAGTGGTCTTCCTCTGTACGGGGTGTGCCTTAAGGTTTTCCTCACACTTGCGGAACTGATACGACAGCGTGGAGAGCAGCTTGTGGATCTCCGTGGATACCTCCGTCATGTCCGTGTACACAAGGAGCCCCATGTGCCGCGCAAAGTCGCGAAACGCATCTTCGAACTCCGCTGCCAGACGGGTGCAATCAATAGACTGCGCGTCGCACCTCTCCGATGCTGTTTGGAACGCCGCGTCCTTCTTGTGTCGCAGCTTGTTGCACTGCATGCACATGTCTGTCAACGTCTTGTCCGCCTTCGCCTTCCGCTTCCGACTCTCATCCAACGCCGCCTGCTCCAGCCGGAGAGCTTGGAAGCGCGATGAGAGAGAGCGATCAACTTCGTCTCGGAAGTCGTCCAAGAGAATGCCGTCGCGCACCTCCTCCATGCCACGCACGAGTGCGCCACTGGCTTGGATGGTGACGGGGGTGTGGGTGTCGACTGCCATGCGCTGAAAAGACTTGGCCACGCTCTCCAGTGCCTTGATGAAGCTTTCCGCGCAGAGGTGAAGCTCCTTCATGGCTTTGCGGTGCATCCGCATCGTCTCCTTGTATTGCCTCATTGCTGCCTCTGCCGAGCCATCCGCTGCGACAGCTTCGCTGTCATCTCCAGTGGAATTCGATGTGGGACTGCTGAATCGGGCAAACACCTTCATCGTCGCTTGTTTGTATCTGAGTGTGTGTGTGTGTGTGTGTGTGTGCTCTACGCTGTTGCTGTTTCCACGATGAGTCAAAGTGTTTATCTCTCGACACTTTCCTTTTCGACTTTCAGAAAAAGCGTGAAGATATGAAAGCTCACCAGCGCAACACCTGCAGCACGTAATGAACTCTTTTTTGCCTTTTTTTCTAATAAGGAAGGCTTGTATGAGAGATGTGTTTGTGTGGGCAGTGCCTTCTCATCTGCGTGGAAGCGCGTATGTGTGCCATGGGGACAGAGAGGAAAGAACAAAAGAACAAAAGGTGATACAGAATGTGATGCAGAATGGATCAGGGAAAGTTGAGGTGCAATGTTTGCGAGAATCATCTCCTCTCCGCCAAGGTGTGAGGCAGTGTCCCTCATCCGCACTTCTCGAGAACAAGGACAATTCAGAAGTGCGTGCACAAGAGAAAAACAGATTTGCTTTACCCTTCTCGCTCTTGTCGTCGTGTCGGCGTACGCTTGGCTAAGAGATGAGTCAAGTGGCAAGCAGCGAAGCCGCCGCACCGTCGCTCATGCAGTTCATTGTTTTTTTTCCCCCGGGCATAGGACACAAACCCGAGTTATTGTGTATACATAAAGCAGAGGGTCGTGCACCACGACAAGAACCAGAGCCACGATCCCATAACTAGGGAAGAAAGAGAGAGAGAGAGCAACCGATGAAACGTACGCAACGGGTGTGCACGGTCTCACCGACTGCCAGCTTCTCCCACGCATCCGTCCTCATCCTCCTCCTCGCCCACGGCGCCGCCGTAGCCACAGCACGCACACCGCAACTGCGTCGACGGCAGCGTGGCGGAGGCGCTGTCCTCTGCCCGCCGTCGCAGTGATTTGCGAGCGTCGGGAGCCCAGTTAACCGTCTCGCACATCGGACACACCCACTCCTGCGTCGCAGGGTTCGGGGACGGCCCGGCCTCAGTGTTGGCCTCCTCGCGTTGCCGTGCGTGCGAGCACTCCGCCACGTGGACGCGCCACGCGCCATCGTCGCCGCTGCTGATGTTCAGCGCACGCTGGACGTCTGTCACGCTTGCCTGACCATCAAGGGTGGAGGCCAGCAAGCTTGCGAGCAGCTCCAGCGTCTTTTCCTTCGTGCTCGGGCACAGCTCTGGATCACCGTGGTGGTCCTTCTGATCTGCGGCCCGCATCCCTTTTCTTCCTTGATTTCTGTTTTTTTTTCTCCGGCTGCTTCTCCGCTGGGAATAGCCGCGCTGCAACACAAGAATTGATGCTTGCTGCTGTCGTTGCTGTGTGAGTAGGCTGGTGCTGCTGCAGGGAGGTGTGCGACAGCTCTGTGTTTGAAAATTAATTGTCTGACAAGCACACTTACAGCGACGTCTTCATCGCATGCAGCGTGCAAGTCCAAGTGGGTGTGTGCAACGATGCACTGGAGCAGCGACTGGTGTGTGAGTCTGTTCCTGTCGAGACAGTGCCCAATAACACAAAAAGAAGAGAGCGAGATTACAGTAAGAAAGAAGGTGAAACTCACCGCGTAGCAGTACAGAAGAGCTACCAGAACACACAGAGAAAGAGAGGGAAATAACCGTGTACTCTTCCACACAACACGCAACGGGAGGCGTACGAGCGGGAAACTGCACAATGATAACCAAAGCACTCACATCGTGTCCGCCAGCTCAGACACCGCAATACTTCTTTCTTTCTTTTTTAAGGGCCTTACGGCATCGCCGTAACCACCTGCACACGCGTCCATGCGTCCTCTGTTACCGGTGGCCTGAGGCAGTACACCGCCCAAGTGCTTTCGGAACGATTGAAACACCTCCTTCACATACAACGAGGTGCGTCTTCTGATGCCCTTTCACATCCCCATGTATTTGAAGGTGTTAGAATATTTATTTTTCTTCCGTTTATTCATTTTTTTTTGTTTTCAATAGAGGTCCGCTGATGCGTCATCAGTGAGGAAGAGTCAGGTAAGAAAGGACGGCAACAGAAGACAAAGAATGCTGAAAACAAAAACAAAATCTCAGCAAAGTTCTGCTTATGGTTTTTCTCGCATTTCAAACAAAAGAGAAAAGTAGAAAAGGAAGAAATACATAAATACCGATGAAAATAGAAAACAATGGACAATAGCTAAAGAGAAAAGAAACGGCCGAAGTTGCTCAGCAACTCTGCTGTGTTGTTTGTGCTCGAGGGGTTTCGCCTGACCCTCAGTTGGCGTTGGCCTTCCTGCGCCGCTGCAGCAGAACAAATCAGACCTTTATATCTAAACAGATATTGTAAAAGAAGAGACACGGTACCATGCAGGGAAAGGAACTTAAACTTATCACACAACGCAGACGCCAATGCGTGGCTCTCTCACGCCTTCTGCTTTTCTCTCTCCCCTCGCGCACACAAACACATTGCGCAACAGCCTTTCCCCGCCTCTACCTTTTTTTTTCTCTCACGGCACACGCCGGCGTCCCTCGATACATTCCGCCACCACCAACGAAGCACTCCGCCGCCTTCCAGCGCTCCACCTTGCCTATAGTCAGCGGAAGAGCAACAGAACACAAGAGTGGGGAGCGTTGAACTGCTCTTTTTGAGAGAAAGCATTACTGCTCTTCGACGTTGTGGTCTTCAGCTTTATGTATGTTGGTGTTGTTGAGAAGAAAAGCGCGCCGGCGGCCAGCCGCAACGAGGAAAGAAGAAAAAGCAAAACAAAACCCAACCGTGGCAAAAAAAATGCACCGTCTCCGGAGCTCGTGGAGACATTCATAGATCAGAATAACAACACGAGGGGAATGTTGCACTTCACGAGCTCAGGTGGGTGAACAGCCGACACGTACACTCAGCGAAAGGGTGAGAACCGACCTTCTTTGAGGCTCAGCAAGTGCGTCTTACACGCGTGTACGTCACTGACACTACCCACAAAGACAAATGAAAACAAAAGCAAAAAGACAACGACAACCTCAGCGCCGACACTATCAGCGCAGCAGACGCGACGACCGATGTACGCGTGTACCACTTTAAAACGTAGGACACGCAAACAACAGAAAACGAACAAACAAACAAATAAGTTGCAAAGTAAAGTATGAGCGCGCATGCCGAAAGACGAGAGAATACATATATATAGGAGTAAAGCAGGAGACCATACAAAAGAGTTGGATCATCGAAACTAACGGTGATTGCAAAGAGAAGAAAGAAGTAATACGTAGCTCGCTTTACTTTATGTTCTCCTTTTGCTTTTATCGGTGCTCACACACATGTATAATTGTAAACACCCCCAAACACGCGAAGAAAAGAAGTAAAAAGAGCGGTAAACCAGCTTATTCCCTTTTCCTTTGTTTCTTTCAGTTTTCTTTTTTTTTTTTGGCGTGCTGGTGTGTCTGTGTGACCTACATGACGGCGCAGCAGCTATTCTTCTTCGCCTCACGGCCCTCCCCGGAGTTGCCAGCATCGGAGGTGTTGCTAGACTTGCTCTTCTCCTTCTTGGACTTGTCCTCAGCTGGGGGGCGGTTCTTCTGGATCACCATGTGCATCACCACTGAAGGCTTCTGCAGCTCCTCGGTGTGGTCGCCTATCGTTTCATCCGCCGAGACGCAGCACGTCTCCCTCTCCGTGGCGCTGAGCTGCTGGGGAAAAAGATCGTCCTCACTGAGCACGCGACCCGTCTTGAGCACCTTAATGGGCGTGGTAGCGATGGACCCTGCAAGCTCCGCCATGTCCGCCGGCCAGTTGGTGCGGAATTGTGCGATGAGGCTGCCAATGGTGGTCGGCGTGCCATCTGGTTGGTTCAGCGGCACAATCGCGTGGACTACGCGGCCCGAGTAGGCGGGCAGACACGCGCCGGTGAGGACGTAGCGGACACGGACGCGATCCATCATGCCGCTCTTATGTGTGTGTGTATGTGTGTGTGTGTGTGTGTGTGTGTGTGTGTGTGTGTGTGTAGGTTTGTAGGTGGTGAGTGCGGCGCACGCCAAGACTCGCCCTCCACTGGACCTTTAGCTTATTCTACTGTATGAAGCGAGAGATCTTTTAATAAAAGTGAAAAGAGTCAACGGAGGGGGAAGAGACAGAATAAAAAACAAAAGCAACAAAGTGACTGTGTGAAAGAGAAGACAACAATTTGGTCGAGCTGGTTTCCCCCCAGTGGCACCGTAGAAAATGGAAAGAAAGACAAACTGAGAAAGCAATAAGGGTCAGCAGAGAACAACTCAAAGCACAACTATGTGTATGTGGCTGTGTGTTTGCGTGTCGTGGGTGTTTGTGTGTAAATTTTCTATTCAACTTTAGCGAAAAAAGAATGTCATGGGCAATCACCATAGAGAGTCCATTTTTTGTTGTTGTTGGTGTCAAAGCGCAAAAGTGCATACGTCACACAACAATCACAGTAGCAAGCAATTGAAATAAAGAGAGAGGGTGGAGAGAGAAGAGACGATGTGCCGAATACAAAAAGGGGGAAAGAGTAGCCTGCTGTTCACAGTGAATCGGAAATATATATACATATTTCCTTACGTGCTCGTGCTGTTCAGCACCGACACAAAAGAGAGCAGCCCTCATGACGAGTGCTATGAAAGCCAGCCGACACATGAACAAGATGTATGCGTGAGAAAGCGGAAGGCACGGCTTCCACCAAGAAAAATGTATATATGAGATGATTGGCGGTAGCTCAAATCCTTCTATTGAAGATAGCCTTCTCTACCAACCCTTAGTACACATATACATACACTACCTGTGCAAATTGAGAGAGGAAGAGCCTCGTTCGAATTGAGAAAACTATTGTTAAATAACTTTTCGCCTTTTTTTACTTTTTGTTTTTTGCCATTGCGGCTGTTGTTGTTTTTCACCAAAACACGTCTTCGCGACGCATGCGCCATTGCGGCGACTAAACGAAGCGCCTACACGGCAAGCACTTCTAGTAACAGAGAAGAAGAAAAGAAAGAGAAGCAAAAGGAGAAAAAGGGCCCTTTTAAAAAACTACCTTTTTCTCTTTTATTCTGTGAACAAACGCACAAGACAGAAGCAAAGATCAGAACGCACACCGTGTTGGCAACCCTCCTCGTCTTAGTCCTCCTGTCACCCCAACCCAACGACGAAGAAACAAAACAAAGAAAGAGAATTCAAAGAACGGGCAAGGCAGACCTGGCGAGCGAAGGTCAAGACTAAAAAGCCTTGCCCGCCTTCTCCCCTGTGTACTCTGGCGCGTCTGTGAAGTCGGTGGGCTGGCGGTAGACCGGGCCGTTGTAATCGTGCGGCAACATGCCATTAAACTTTGCCCATGGCTGACGGCGAGTTTTGGTGTAGACGGTGCCGACCAACTCCCTCCCGCCGTGCACGCGGGCACGCACCTGCTCCATAATGAGGCTGCGTCTGCTGATAAACTTGCTCTCGCTGCGATGCCATCCCCAGAGAGCCCACATGTCACGTGGCATGGGCTTCGCCCCCTCCTCGTTCACGGCTAAATAGCCGGCCGTCGCGGTAAAGGAACCGAGGCGGTCCAGCTGGTCCATCCACATCTTGAACTCCGTGTCCATGCGCATGACGGCGCGCATCGCACCGACCTTTACCGCCCGCCGAAAGTACGCCTCGGCCTTCTCCAGCGGCATCCCGCACAGCCTCGACGCCAACATCATGTTTACATAGCTCTGGCAGTTCGGCTCCAAGCCAAGCATCTCCATCTCCTGGAAGAGGCGCTCGGCCTGGTCAAAGTCCTTGGCGAAGGCCGCGGCCTGCATGACAGCGTTATAGATGTAGTGGTCCGCCCCGTAGCGCCGCAGGTAGTGCCGGAAGACGTTCAGGACGCGCTCCATGTTGGTCTTCGCGTCCTTCTCCACCAGCGGCAGCAGCAGCACCACCGTCCTCTCGGAGTGCAGCTTCCCCCAGTAGGCCTCGTCCCGCGCGTGCTCGTACAACCGCCACGCCGCCTCGGGCGTCAGCTCGAAGTTGTCGCCCGCGTTGTAGAAGCCCAACGCCTTGGGCCACTTCGTGTACCCCAGCGCGTTAAACTGACGCTCCTGCCAGTTGTTGGGGTGACGGCGCGGGTGCACCAAGGCCAGTGGCACGAAGTTGTTCAACGTCTTCTCCGACATCTTCGGACGCCACGCCAGGTTCTTTCCACCGCGCCGCGTGCGTCCTGGGTTGTGCGTCCAACCCTTCTTGAGGGCGATTTCCGTACGTCGCAGCATCCTCAACAGATACACTAAAATAAAGTAGAAAAGAAAAAAAAGGGAACCGATCCAGCCAACGAAAACAAATGGCAGTGGCTTGGCTTGTACTAAGTAAGTGTGTGTGTTTTTGTTTTTGTTGTTGTTGTTGTTGTTGTTGTTATAGTAGCGAGGGAAAAGAACAGAAGGGGGGAAAGAGCTCAAGTAGGTGAAGCAGATGCTCGGCAATGTACGGCCAGCGGAGGTGGTGAAGCCGGTAGGAGAGGAGGAGAAAGAAAGGAGGTGCTCGCGCGGACTTCCTCTTGTTGTTCCCTCACTTTTACCATCTACAAAGAAGAAGGGGAAAAAAAGGGAGGGAAGCGCACGCAGCTAAGACGAAAGACTAACCCCTGCGCTAAATGCAGAAGCGACTGTGTTCGGCCGTCGCGTCAAAAGACTGGAATTGCAGCCCTTGCACGCGCACAGAGAGCTCATTGCACATTTGGAAGTAATACTCGTCTTCAGTGCCGTGTTGGACAGACCAGGACCGTTACGCACAGTCCACAATGCCAACCGCACGATCAGCAACTACTTCAGCAGCTAGATTCCCTACTATCTTCTGTAGCCTTTCGGTCTTCGTTTTTGTTTTGTTTTCAAATAGAGTTTGTAACGTCAGAGCACCACCACCGCCACCACCACTCGCAAAGTGCGGCTGGTGCATGGCAATGAAAGCACGCTGAAATCGGGCGTAGCCAGGAACGCAAACGGCGCAACGGAAATACAGGAAAAACGGCGAGTGAAATAAGAAGAAGGGAGGAAAGAGGGGAAGAATCCATGTTAGATGCTTTACTTTCTGAGCAGCGCTTCGGACACGCATGTATCTGTGTGTACACATATGTGTCTGTGTGAGTGTGGGTGTCTGTGGGGGAGGAAGAAGAGAGAACTCTGACATCAGAAATGAAGGTTCAGCCGATCACCGAAGTCACTGTTCACCGCTAAGGCCTGAAACTCCTCAAAGGTGATGTAGCCGTCGCGGTCCACGTCGGCCTCAATAAAGGTCTTGTCGACTATTTGCTGCAGCTGCATCTGCGACAGGTTCACACCGACCATGATGCTGAGCGTCTGAAAAAGATCCTTATTGCTAATGCGGCCATCCCCGTCGATGTCGTACATCTTGAAGGTGAAGCGAAGTTTGTCCTCCTTGGAGGTGGCAGACGACAACACCGAGAGGGCACGCACAAACTCACCAAAATCCACGGTGGAGTCGCCATCGGTGTCCATGACCGAGAGAACGCGATCCACCAACGGGTTCGAGGCGAGTGCTGGGATCGAATTGAACTCCTCACGTGTAATCTTACCAGACTTGTCGCGATTCAGCTTGGCAAAGCGCTTGTACAGGCGTTGGATCTGCGCGTCCGTCAGCGCAGTCGACTCGCGAATATCTTGCAGCTCATCGACGGAAAGTGGGATGCCGTTCATGTTGACACTGCACACGTGTGCTTGTTTATATATTTGTTTGTGTTTGTGTATGGAGTTGAAACAGAGGGAAGAAGTTGGCGGGTTGGCGTGGAAGTACTTGACGTACTATCTTAACAAGTGGTATCGGTGAAGGAAGGTAAAAAATGGAAAATATGGAGCAACCCCTCTGTTTGCTTGGTAAGATGTTTTCGTTTAAGCAGCTGCTAGAGAAGAGGAGATGAAAGGCGTGAGAGAAAGAGAGAGTAGGAAAAAAATCTACAGATAGAGCGTCGAGCAAACAAGTGGAAGAGCACTGCTAGAACATAAACAACTAAAGAGAAGCGGAATAGATTAACAGAATTAAAAAAAAACTACGTGAGTACGCAACGACAGCCGTACAGTGCGATGACGTCGACGTCACCGCCTTGTCAATTACGCCATTCTGTTCACAGTGTTTCCTGCACCGCATCTCACTAAGCTGGAAAGAACCATCAAGACAAGCGCTGCACGCGCAGATGGTGGGTTGTTGGAAGCAGAAGAACAAAACAGGAAGCTGGCGCACTGTTGTTGTGTTTTAAATCTCTTTTTTTATTATTATTATTTTGTGTGTTTGTTTGCTTGTTTGTTTATTTGGTGTATTCGGAAACAAATAGGTCCCGCGAACTAAGCTGTACATGTATCTAGTAAGGGTGAAGAAAAAATTGAAAAAAAAAAGAAACAGAAAGTGACGATTATGGCGGAGAGCAACGTGAGCTCCTTTTCTTTCCCCTCGCGGACAAAAAGACAAACGAGACAAAATTCAAAGGGATGCGCCGTCCAGGTCGAGGGTGCACATCGCCGCGTAAAGGGCGTCCGTGCAGGACAAAAGCACGCCCGCCGCCTCACGAGAGACCAGCTCAGGCATGTGTGGGAAGCGCACCTCCTCGTTGTGCATCTCGTCCGTCAGGACAACAGAGAGACGACTCCACTGCTCTCGCAGCGTGCCAAACGTGCGCACCTTCGCCCACGCCATAATCACGTCGGGGTGCAGCGCCTCCAACGCCACGGCGCCCCTCGCATCTACGTCAAAGGACCGGAAGAGCGCCGTCACGTTGGTGTCGAAGTGCGGGTGGTAGCGGTGCTGTAGTACGAGGTGCAGCAGGGCGAGCGCCTCCACTGTGTCCGACTCGGCCTCGTAGCTGGGCAGCGTGCGGAACATGGAGTCTTGATAGGCGCGACTCAGCACGGCTGCGGGGCCGATAGCACGGAGAAAGACACCGAACTCGCTGCGACAAATTCGATCGTCCAGGGCGGGGTGAGATGCCAAGTTGAGCGGGCACGGCTTCAGCGACGCAAGGGCCGCGTACACCGCAGGGACCGAGGCGGTGGAAGCGAAGCCGGTCAACGGGTGCGGCGTCCTTGCGGTAGCGTTCGGCGTCACCTCCACAGACTTGGGAGACCGCAACGAGGCACTTCGCTTCTCCGGCGCGTCACTGGTCGCTCGGCCACGACGCCCGGTGGAGGCACAGACCTGGTGCTTAAAGAGCGCTGCCTCGAAGTCGCGGATCGGCACGCGGGTGGCATCGCGCTTCCGTGCCTCCCATTCCGCCTTGGCATGCGTCGGCTGCGGCGGCCTCACCGATCGCAGGAAAAAGTCGTAGGAGCTCTCGAATGGCACTCTGGTGGGCTGCGGCTTTTGCGGGGAGGCGCCGACCAGCGCACCTCCGTCGGCGACGTGTGCGCCGCGAGTGTTGGCTGCGCCGTCGTGCACCGACAGTTTTTCTTTCCGCCAGGTGCCGGTCTTTCTGTGGAAGCGGTAGCGAGGCAGCGGTGGGGCATCGAAGACACACTGCGATGCGCAGGACATCGGCGCGGCGTGGGCTTCTTCGTGCCTGAGCGGGTACGCGCTCCTCCTCCTTGGCGGAGTTGATTTGTCGTGTGAAGGCCCCTGTTCCTTCGAGGTGCCTGCGAAAGTGCTGAAACTTGACGCCTGCCGATGAAAAGGATGAAGAGGACAACAGAGAGAGAGCTGCGCCACCCCCTATAGAAAACGTGACGAGCGCACACAGCGCGGCTTCCTCGTTCGTTTACCTTCTCTCGCTTCCGAAAGCAAGCAGTTGCACTGAGCTGCAAAGAAACTGGATGAGGATAGATGCCTCGTCCTATCCCAAACTCCAACACACGCTATAGTGGTGGCGGTGGAGTGGTAATGAAGTTCGATGGAGAACCGCGGAGAAAAGAAAGAGAGATGTTGAGGCAACAATAAAGCAGGAGACTGGTAAGAAAGCCGCAGTGAAAGAGAGAGAGAGAGAGAGAAAGTACAGCCTCTGCGTCACTTAACAACATAAAAAGCTGAGTTTTATATTTTTCTCCAAATGTGATAGTGTAGCGGTATCGACATCCCCTACTTTGTGCGGGAGCTATCAAACGACGGCGTGCAATGAAATATATATACATATATATTTCCAACATACAAACACAATAGGGCAGAAGCCGTTCTATCCTTATTAGCCACTGATTGAGCCACCCTGCAAAGACCATGAGTATTGCAACGCAGCCTCAAAATACAATTCGAAGCCGCACTGAACAGAATATCGTCCTTGACCTTGCATATGATTATTATTATTGTTATTGCTTGCAGGTTCTTCTTTTCTGTTCTTTCTTTTTAAGTTTCCTGAGGAATGTGTGTCCTCGACAGGAGAGAGAGATAGCAGCGCGCTTACAAACAAAATAAAGTTGCAGCGATACAGACCGCGTACAGATACAGCGTGGACAAGAAAAACGCAAAAAGAATTTTAGGGAAAAAGCTTGCGGGCAACGAAGAGGCAACCCGATAGAGTAGTATGAAATGCGGAGGTGAGTGAAAGCAATAACAAAAAGGACTGTGCTGAACCCCACTCCACACTCGTTGCCACTCGGTAATTCTAAGAGAAAAAAAAAAGGGGGCAGATATTCAAAACACAAAGAGGGGGAGAGAGAACATCACCTCTCTTCTGTTCGAATCTACGCTATTGGGAGGGAGTGGAGCAAGGCTGAAAGGTACGCGCTGAAGGAAGAGCTCGAAGACTGCCGTTGGTGCCTCTACAGGTGATACTGAAAAGGATAAAGAGAAAAAAAGGGGGGTTCGAAGTGAGCACACTCGCACACTTGCCAACACACACACACGCACACACCTACGCATCTCACGATGCACCGTAGCTTCGTGTTATGAAAGGGTGATCGAGGAGTTGCGCGGCTGAGGGGCGCAACGCCGGATCGAGGGTGAGGCACTGACGCACAAAGCCAACGTAGTCCGCGTCCGCGTTGCCGAACAGCACTCCAGCAGAAGGTGGGGCGGCGGGGAAGTGAAAGAGCAAGTCGCCCTCGTCGTAGCCGTAGAAGGCGCCGTGCTTGGAGACGTAAAAGACGGTGTTGCGCCCCTCTAAGAGCATCTCCGCCGGTATCGGACCGCACACGCTGGCGATGGACGCCAAGAGGGCGGGGACCGAGTCCGCAGTGAAGAGAACGGCCCCGGTGGCCAGCTCGGCCAGCATGGCACCGAGAGACCAAACGTCAACCCCGGCACCGTAGCGGCAGCCAAGGATCACCTCGGGAGCGCGGTAGGCGCGGGATTGCACGTAGGAGCTGAGGGTATCGGTGAAATAGCAGCTGCTGCCCAAATCCAGCACCTTCACCTCGCACCGCGGCACGGACTTGTACGCGATGTTCTCCGGCTTGATGTCGCAGTGGATAATGCGCAGCGAGTGAATGAGGCGGAGGGCCGTGAGCACCTGCCGTGCGATGCGCTGGAGACGCTCCAAGGTAAAGTACGCACGGCGCTGCGCCTCGTCAAGACATCTGGCATGTTCGTACAGATTCTCGCACAGCAGCTCTGTCACCAGGACAAGGTGATCGCGATAGTAGAAGTAGTCCAAGAGGCGCACGACGCAGCTCTCGTCGGGGCAGCCGGCCGCATTCACGCACGACAGCACGCGCACCTCGTCCAACCCTTGATCGAAGTAACTCTTTGAATTGCGGACAATCTTGAGACACACCATCTGCCCCGTCCGCGTGTCCTCCGCCTTCACCGTGCGCGAGAACGTGGCCGCGTCCAGCGGGGCCTCCACGCGGTAGCGGCCGGCAATGACGTCGTCCTTCTGCACCACAAATTCATCCTCCGCCTCCAGCCCCGTCCGACCGGCCTGGTAGAATACGCGAAGTTCAAATTCCTGCCACTGCAGATCAGACGGCGGCGGCTGCTTCACGTAGGGCCGCGCCGGCGCAAATGAAACAGGGTGGTGCATCTCCTCCAGGAAGTCGTCCCGTGACAGACCGGCACCGCGCGCAAAGGCAGGGGCGACGATGGCCGTTGGATGCCCAGGGTCCGACTCCGCCGTCCACAAGTCCTCGACATCGCCGACGCAGGTCACGACGAGGCGCCTTTGCGCGGTAATGGCGAGGGGGCTCGGCGGGAGCACAAGGGCAGAGCCCAGCGACGCCGTGGACCCGCCGCGCGCCTTCGACGACTCTCTGCTCTTGGGCCGCAGCGACATGCGCTTCTTCTTTGCGCTTTTTGTGAGCGACGCGGTGTTGGGCCGCAGCCCCCAGTCCATCTCGAGCGTCTCTGCCATGGCGGTGTAGCCCGTGCTCTTCAGCAGCCGCACCGTCTCCCGCATTCTCGCCGGATCCACACCGCTGGCGGTCGGCATTGCATTCACAGCTGGAGGGATAACTTTTGCGCACACGAAACCAGAAAAAAAAAATGTTCACTGCGCTAAAGTAATTAGATGATGGCAGATGATTGTTGTGGGTGATCTCTCTTGTACTGCTCCTGGTCACTTCGCGAAGCACGTATCGGGTCACTCGCGATGGAGAAAGGGAGAAGGGTATGAGTGAGTGCAAATGAAGCTCTCACCACCCTGTCGCATGTGTGTGTGTGTATGTGTATGTGTGTGTGTGTATGTGTGTGCGAATGTTGGAAGAGAAAGTGAGAGAGTGGAAAAGCGTTTAAAATTTGCTTAGATGTGCCAACTACCTTTCGCGACATAGCATCTCACCGAATTCACCCGGTATGGTGCTTGTGAGTTCATCACTGTAGTCGACGAACAAGCATCCCTCGGCGTTGTACTATACAGTCGGTGGACTCGTTATCGCAACAGCAACCTCGTCTTATGTTTGGGCTCCATCGCAACTTTTCTTCAAAGCCCATTGAAAGGACTCTGAGGAGGTGCCCCCGTGTTTGCGTATGTTCGTGTTTCCGTCCTGACACGCACAGTGCACAACGGCAAACTTGGTCTTGGTAGCGGAGATGCAAGGACCCACACGGAGCTCTCGAAGGCTGCTTGACGGCACGGTGCCATGCTAGGTTTTGACTTTCAGTTGAATTTATTATTTTCGTGTTCACTAACGTCTATGATTCAAATCAACAGTACAAATCGCCGTTCTATCGTTTCTTCTTTGTTTGGTTAAAATTAAAAGTCACCCAAGCGTGATCTGCCCCCCGCCCCCACCGGAAAGCAGATTCGTCGCCTCGCGCACCAACGCACACGAGCACGCACAAACACATGCGTGTTCAAACACATACGCACACATCCGCACAAGAGGAGTGGCCCAGTCCGCAACCACATACATCTGCGCGTGCGTGCTGCTGCTGCGTCACTATCATCCTCCTCATCATCACCCCCATCGCCGTCATCGTCGCCGCACGCACGCACACCTACACACATAAAAACAAGTACGCGCAGATGCACATACACTTTTGTACCCGCACAAAAAAGAAAACAAAATGTGCGCAGCTGTACGCCACCTCCTACAACTCTCAGGAAAGGACCTTCCGGTGTGGGGCCGCAGAGAGAGAGAGGAGCGAGAAGTAAAACAACTGGTGGTAGCACTGACGCGCAACCTTCGTGACGGTGGAAGCTGGGGGGTGAACTCTAAACAAAAATAGATGAAACAGAAAAAAAAAAAAAAGAAGCTGGTAATACGTAAAGGTTGGAAGACAAGCACCTCGCAGCGGTGCCGCTACCATCAACAGGCAGCTAAAAGGTTGAACAAAAAAAAAGGGAGGAGAGTGTTGGCGATGGGCTGCCGCACCGGCAAGCACTCATCCGCCTTCACCCTACGCAGCCATGTAGACACCGGGCGCACAACCCCCCACCTCTCGTGCACTGCCGTTCTTATTTTTATTTTTTGAGAAAGGGCTCGCACACCTTGATCACTTTTGGACACATACGGAAGTCTACCAGCTGGCGAGATATCAGCGCCGACTTTGCCCCCTGTGCCAACACCTCGCCGAGGTGGCCCGTCTCGTTCTTCAGCCCACGCGAGAGAATGCCGTCTAGGTCGCCGTACTTCTTCAGTAGCTGGCATGCGCGCACCTTGCCGATGCCCTTCATGCCCGGGATGTTGTCAGAGGCATCGCCGGCCATGGCCTTGAAGTCGCGGATCAGCCGCGGGTGCACCCCGACACGCTCCATTACGCTCTTCTCTGACACTAGATGCTTCGTGCGGATATCGTAGTTGTAGCACTTGTGCAAGTCGTCTACAAGCTGGTAAAGATCAAAGTCGTGCGACATCACTACCGTCGGCACCTTGTTTTGCTGATTGTACAGGGCCAATGTGGCGATCATATCGTCCGCCTCCGCGTTCACCGTCTTCAGACGCGCGTCGCAGTCGGGGACGACTAACATCGTGCCTGGTGGCTCCTCCTCAAAAACCTTCTTGGCCACCTTCTCCATCATGAGCAGCTCCGGTGTGCGCTTCACCGTCAGCCGATTCGCCTTGTACTCACTGTAGATCTCCCGCCGTCCGCCATCGCCTTGATCGAAGCACACGATGATCTTGTTGGCTTTCGGCGTGTGCGCGTACTCTAGCTGTGGGGAGAGAAGGTGCTGTGCGAGGTGGGAGGGGTCGAAGCTATGGGCCGTGGCAATGGCGAAGCGCGCGTTCTTGATGGCGAACCGCTTGGGGTCAATCTCAGAGCCGTAGCGCTGCGTCGTGTAACTCCACCGGTGGTACCAGCGGTGCACCACTGCTGGGCCGTCGATCAGCACAACCGCTTTCTCACGCAAGGCCATACTCGAGGAGGAAAACAGAAGTGGGTAATTAAAGTAATAGAAAAAAACACAGAAGCCAACAGTAATAAAAACGTGAGTCTAAAGAGGTAAAAGCTGATCTCTACGCAAAGCAAGAGCAGAAATGAGAGGAGAGAGAGAGAGGTAAATTGGAAGCGTGTTGTATGTGTATGATGATGAAGGAATATAAGAGAGAATGAGGTGCGATGTGATATTGGTGTACTCTATGAAAGTGAGATTTGTTCGTTTGTTTTTCGTTTGATTCTTTGTTTGGTCAGGTTGTTTGCTGGATTTCAGTTTCGTGTCATTTGCAAATCGAACTAGACAGCGCTTTCAATGAAGAGAAAGGCAAGGTTAATTTATCGAATATCGTGTGTTCGTATAGAAGTGTTGTTGTTGATGATTGGCTCAACATATGTGCACAGGTAGCGAAAAAATAAAAAAATCACAGTAAAGAAAGGGAGTTGAAGAACAAAGAAAAAGTACAGTGGCACAAAACGTTGCGTCACAGCTACACGTGAGTGCGCAGCGCTTTGCTGGGCATGCGTCGTCACCGCAAGAGCAGCTGGTTGCTAAACTCCAGCTTCCTAGAAAGGCACCCTGTGTGCCGAGTAACGTACTGCTGCTGTTTTCATAAATTATTTTTTTTTTTTGTCGTTGAAATAAGCGGATCGTTGAAAAGCGAGAAAATAGTAAATAAATATATATATGAATATTGGATGTGCGCCAAAGCCATCGTGTCAGCATCTTTGATTTTTTCTTACTTTTGTCTGTTTTTTTTCTCCGCGAGCTGCACGCGCAACACCATCAAAAACCGGCCTTCGCCCTTTTCGTTTTCGTGTTGTCCCGCTTTCCAGCAGTGCCATTAGAGAGCACCAGATGTGTTAGAATGCGCTGCTGAAGTAACAACCATTCTCTTTCGCAAAATGCTAAGAGCAGCGCTTTTTATTTGGTGTTTGCATGAAGTGTGAAGCCACAGGTCGAGAAACCCGGCCAACGCACCCACACCGCGGATAAGAGAAAATGTGTATCAGCCTAATCCTTCGTCATGAGAGAGACGCCGCCGGAGCCCGTAGGGTACAGTCCGCGGCCCATGTACTCCTTCAAGCGAGTCTGCACGCTTTCTGGCAAGGCAGATCGGTGAAGAAGGTAGTCGGCCGCCTGCAGCTTCAACGTGCGCACTGTCATGTTCTCCTCATAGGCTGCACTACACAAGAAGGAGGCGCACACGGCCGCCAACACCCTATTCAGCTCCTCAAAGCTGAGCGCCTGAAGAACCATACGCCAGAGAGCGAGGCGGACGTCATCGTCGGGGGTGGTTCTTGTCTGCCACGCGTCCAGCATCAAATCCTTTGTGAAAAAGGACGGTGCGACGTGCGTCGACGTCAGCATGGAGAGGAGCAGGTTCAGCGTGGAGAGCCGCAGCGACGAGGAAGTGCTGCGCAGGCGAGTCTGTAGGGCCGCACACTGCAGAACACCCGTGACGGCGTCCCATCCCTCCCGGGTGGTGGCAGCGGCCCCGAGCACGTCGAAGGCCGCCTCCGTCGCCCCTTCGTCACGCTCCCTTGCGTTGACGACGGGCATCACAGCAGTGACACACGCCGCTGCATCACGATGGGCGTTGTCTTCGTGGCGCAGAAGGGCGATGCCCCAGAAGCGGCACGCAAAGGCGAAGTAGAGGGCATCGTCAGGTGCGTAGAGGACGCGCATGGCGGTTTGCCGCAGCGAGTCGGGCAGCGCGACGGCACGACACGCAACGCCGCTCGCCACGAGATAATTCGCCAGGAGCAGCGGATCATCCACAAAGGCGCCTTCGGTTGCCCCGAAAAGAAACGTGAGCAGCGTGGTGTTCGCCGCCAGGAAGGCACACATCTGCGTGTTCTCGGGGGCCTCGACCTGATCGCAGTTCAACAGACGAAGAACGCGCTCGTTGCGGAAGTGTGTGTCGAGCAGTCGCCCTACAAACGCGGCCTCCGCTGGGGCAACGGCGGTGTCCAGGATGATGCGTTGCAGACACGCGAGCATACTCGCCCCAATCGCGGTCTCCTCCGCTGCGGAGGCGCGCACGGCAAATTCGATGAGAAAGTGCGCTGGGTCGGTAAAGAGTACGTGTCTGCGCTCCTTATCTGGATGGGTGAACATTTCGGTGAGAGAGCCCCCGAGCAGGCGGTACATATCTGGGTTCCCGACTGTCTCCACTTCACTCAAGAGACCCTCTAGCGCAGACGATGACGCAGGGCTCGTGAGGAGGTTGACGAGCTGCGACGGCGACAGAAGCGCTTGCAACTTGCGCTTTGCATCACGAGAGACGGCAATGTCATCCGAGGAGACGTCCAGCGCCAACGCACGAAGCGCTTCAGCGTCCATCTCCGGAAGCAGAAATGGAATAAAAGCTTTTACTGATAGACTAGCGCGAGAAAAAAAAAAATCTAGTACGCGCTGTGTTCTTTTCACAGTGCTAATTCTGTGACTGCACCTTTTTTTTGTTTTTGTTGTTGTTCGGATTGTTGTTCTAGACGGTATACACGTCGCAGGTCACACGCATAAAAAAGGAAGAGATGGAGGGGAAAGAAAGAAACACAAGAGAAAATGGGGTGAACAGAGGGAAAAGAGCACTCCTAAATGCTCATTTTTATTGTCGCGATTGAATCGAAACGTGCAGCTGCGCACGTGCGCCGGCGAGCGCAACAGCTCCTCCGACGAGTGCGATGGCACTTGACTGAAAGAAAGAGCGGTCGGCGCGTGTTCGTCGAAGGATTGTTGCCAACGACGCTCTCAGTAGTCAGCGCGGCGTGCTTCAATACAGGTATTTCAGAAAGAGCTCAGCAGTTTCTGGCAAAAGTGGCATTTGTGGGTGAGAGAGAGCGGGTACAATACAACAGCCAGACGTAGTACAGTGGAAGCCGTTGTGTGCAGAAAAAGAAAAACAGAAAAGCAGAAGAAGAAACAACAGTTGACCGGAATTTTCAACTTTTTTGTGTGTGTGTGTGCGTGCTTTATAATGTTGCGACGTTGTCGTGTTGAACGGAAGCGCATGTGCGGCAGCGCGCAGCGTGACAGCGCTGACGAAGGCGCTGACATACGTCGCTGCAGTACCACTCACGGCCGCACAGCGGACACGCAAAACACTGAGGAGAAAACGAAAAGCAGTAATCGCACATCCGCGCGTCCTCGTCTTTGACGACCGGTAACGTTGCGAGCAGGTTTGTGCCCTCCGAACCCGCCTCCACCGACATTTTTTTTACGGAGAACTCGACATCCCCGTTGCCCTCAACCCACGTGTTGCGCTTTGCTGCCCCGCGTCTCCGCAGTTCCATCTCATTTTGAAGACTTCTTAACCGATCGTCCATTCGCTGATTGTGCGCACAGGTCTCCCGCGCAATCGCCTCCAGCGTGGACAATCGGAGGTCCGTCAGCTGCAACTCCAGCGCGTGCTCTTCTTTGCAAAAGACATTCATTGCCGATCGCCTAACAATAGCTAAAATGTGAGAAGAACAGCGGCGGCACCGTACTATAGCAAAAAAATAAATTATCGAGCTATGCCAGTGAAACTTCGGGTGTCAACAACGCCGCACGCTGAACGGAGTTGCTTGAGAGTGAGCTTTGGTGTGCCTCTCAATGCAAAAAAGATGCCTCTCTCACGCTGTCTCTCTCAGAATGCGTGTGGATCTCGTGGCTGACGTAATCACGCAGAAAGAGAAAAATACATCACCGTCAAAGACAGCGACACTGAGGTTTTGGTGAAGCTGGAGTGCATGCGCTTGAAACGAAAGAAAGAGAGAAAGAGAGAGATGACACAGACGACGTTGAGGGGCGACCGGTTGCCTACAGCGGGGCTTAGAGTAGATACCCAAAGATGAGAGAGTGGAAGAGCTGCGAGTGACAGCCCCGTAAAAATGTGGACAGAAACTACGCATCATCCTTTGTGGATGTAAATCCGTTTGTTTTTTCCATCCCCTTCTTTATGTTTGTGTGTGTGTGTGTGCTTTATTCACACATGCTTCGGACTTCCCCTCGTGCTTTGCTGTGCAGGCAGCTTCTGCAGTACTGACATCGCCACGACGCTCTCCAACACACAAAAAGAGAAGCCAGTCTACGCATCGCTTGAAGCTCTCCACAAGAACCCGGGGAACGCACAGAAAGGGAGGCGTAGGGGCGCGACGAGGTGCTCGACGCGCGTGAACTAAAAATACGCTTCGTGCATCACGCCTTCGTTTAAGAGAAGGAAGATATACCGGCCCTTCTCTGTTTCTTTCCAGAACATTAAGCTTACGGATTATTTCAGTTGCCTGGTGGGCGTAATACTCAACAGTGAATCGAAAACGGGTCATCCTCATTCTGCCTTTGAGACCAATTTTTATTTTTTTGTATTAAAAGAATGTACAGGGTAAGTGTGTTAATTAACAGCTGCTTTCATATTATTGTTCCTCTTATTTTTTTTTTGTCGATGTTGCTAAGCGTCTTACTTGTTGACAACCTTGCCGCCCTCCCCACTAGCGGCAATGGAAGCGCCGAAAAGAGCAAAACGCCACTCTATTCCAAATATACATAACAGAGGCGACAACATAACAGGGCACAGGGAGAGAGGAGAAAAGAAAGAGGAAGAAAAGGCAAACAGAGAGCACGCGTGTACGGGCGCGACACACACACATACACATACACACGCGCATACACAAGCACATGTGTCCCCTGCTCTCTTTCTCTCTCTCTCTTCTACCTCCTGTGCTCCTTTGCAACACCGACCCTTTTACGTCAGGTACCGCGAGGCAGCACCGAAGACGTCCGCTCAGCGGGAAGGCTTTCAAGAAAAAGAAAAAAAAAAGTGCTCGCTTTATTAAACTATACAATTCAACAGCATTTTGGCGACGGTAAAGAGAGGTGCAAGGTTACCCACTTGCCGATCAGATAAGAGAGGTTAAAAAGAAGCGCGGCGTGTCGCCGGTCCGGCACACACACACAGCAGAGAGGACCACATTGTGAAACCCCCCACGGCTGAGGGAAGAAGAAACAACATAAAGGAAAATAAAAAGAGGGGCATGATGCTTGGTCACATAGTTGATACCTCCAAACACAGAGCAGCAGATTCTGACCCCAGACGCAACAACACGAAAAATATCCTCTTAAAAGCCTCAGAGAGGGAAACAACAGCAACAACAACAAAGCCGAGTGCGAGCGTGTGTGTGTGTGTGTGTGTGTGTTTTTTGTTTGACACGTGACACACTTTTTTTGTTTGTATGTTTCGCGTATGTACACGAGACTGCGCGCAATTGCTGTGTGTATGCGAACGCAGAAAAAATAACAAGAGAAAATGAAGAACCATTTATGGGCGTCGCTTTCCAGTGGTGAACGCACGGAAAAGAAAACCAAACAGCAACAATAATAATAACAGCAAAAAAAAAAAAAACGTAGTTGTAAAGACGCCGCTTCGCCGACGCAAGTCACCGTACACGTTCTGAATAAAAATGTACACACTATACAAGAAGAGGAAAGAAAAAAAGAGATGTGAAAAACCACCCCCAACAAAAAGCCCTGGGTGCGAACGTCGCCGAGTATTTGGTTTCGTCTTCCTACTCCATGTGCATCCGCGCAAATACCTTTTGCTTGTTGTTGTTCGTTCTTTCTTTATTTACTTTTTCCCCCTTTTACAAAATAGGAGGCTTGTGTGTTTGAGGAGCGGACTCCACAGCGCACCGTTCGCCAACTCACGACGTCTGCCATGAGGCCGGGTGTGGACACTCAACGGGACCCATGTAGTGCTGTTGTGGCTGTCCGTAGTTGGGCGAGCGGTCGTACTTGCCGTGCGGCGTTCTCACGTTGGCCGGGCGGCTCACAATGTCGAAGTCGCGAGGTGGGCGGTAGTTGCCACCCTCCAACTTTCGAGCGACCGCCTCCATCTTCCCTTCCAACTTCTTTGCGTAGGGGGCGTTCTTGATATGAGGCATGAAAGGCCGGATGGCGTTCACCAACAACTCTGCCTGAGGAGGGGTATTGATTGACAGCGCGGTCTGCAGGACGTAGTTGCCAAAGTCGTCTTGGATGAGGCGAGAGACGATCTCCGGGTTGCACATCTCCTCCACGTACATCTCCTGCACGGGCTGTGTGGCGCCACGCAGCACCTTCTCCATCACGTTGGAGCTGAACTTGTTGATGCAGAGGTGGACAAGGTGGGGGAGGAAGGCGAGGGCGATGGTGTCGTTGATCTTGCTGTCGTGAGCCTCTAGTACGTACTGGAGGACGTAGTTGCCGAACGGGTCTTGCACGATGTGCAGGCAGCACGACAGCACCTGGTCCACCAGCGCCTTCTTCTGACGTGGCGAGGCGTACTCGAGGCAGCGCTGCAATACACAGCAGCCCTGCTTGTTCTTCGCGATGCTAACGCAGTCGGTTGCGACGGCTCTGTAGATAAACTCCTTGTCGTCGAAGTCAAAGCGCTGCAATACCTTTTGGATCACGTGGTTGCCATGCGCGTCCTTGACAAGCCGGACAACATCTCTTGACAGCGCCTCACGGATAATCTCCATTTCGTCGCGGGTGGAGATCGTCTCGATCATCTTTTGAACGCTAAAAGTGCCGTGTGGTGTGAGGGCTATCATGGAGATTTGTGGCGCGGCCACCAGCGCCACCTTGTACCTCACATCGTCTGGCATCATGTCGAACAGCTTCTGGATCAGAAAATTGGCGTACTGGTCTGTCATCAGCTCCGCCACGTGGGGGATGATCTCGTCCATCAGCACGTGCACTGCCTCTGGGTCGCAGCTCGTATCGAGCCAGCGCTGCAGGTACCGGCAGCCGTGCTGATCCTTGGCTGTCTCGTACACCTTCCCTCGCAAGCTGTCGGCAGTGATGGATCCGTTTTGTGCGTACTTGCTGCCGCTGCCCGACCAGTCACCGTAGGCACCACCAGCCATCATGTCCTGCGCACCGAGGCCGTCCTTCTGCATCATCATGTCGGGCATCGGCATGCTGTTCACATCCATTCCCATCATGTGTTCCTTCTGCACCATCGCCATCCCGCGCCGCCCCGTGTTGGGCGACAGAGCGTACGACTCGCTACCATTCATACTCTTCGGCGTGCGGTCGTACTGGGGTCCGTAACTGCCACTAAAGCGGTTGTTGTTGTTGCTGCTGCTGCTGTTGCCACCGTTGTTGTAACGCCGCTGCGGCGTGGTCTGCGACGCCGTGAACGGGGCACTCATGGCGTGCAGGGACGAGTTTCCTGGAGTATGGTTTTGCGGCTGCCACGGCACCGCATTGGCGAGATGGTGCTGCTTGATTGGTGAGCCCAGTGCCGCTGCGGTCAGTGGCGAGGGGGTGGCAAAGACCTGCGAGCTCTTGGTGTACTTTCCGGTAGCCTTCGGCGGCGCGGTCTCCTCGGTGTGGACTACATATTGCAAAATCTCCTCCAAATTGTCGTAGCCCTCCGTCTTGTACTCATCCTCATGAACAGTCCACGACATTGTTAAACCGACGAAAGAAGCTTTTCAAATGAGATTGACTATTTAAAAAAAACCTTTATGTATATATGTACAATTAGCGCAGGCTGCGGCTGAGACGATTCAGAACAGAAGCACTGCCAGGCAAATGCACAGACACGGAAATTTAAAATAAACAAATCTGGCTGCACAGCGACCAACTTACACAAAAGGGTACAAGAAGAATAATCATAGAGAGGAGAAGAATGGTAGAAAAGAAAGTAGAAAGACATACCTGTTGAAGCGTAGTCAAAGGTCTGGGAGATGCGGTGTAGCATGTCAAGACTTCGAAAAGAGGAAGCTCGGCATGGAAAGCACATCTTTAGTTTGTCCTTGCCGATATTGACAGCCATTTTCTCCTCTACATTTCCTCGTTTCTTGAATCGCTGCCTTGATAAAAACCTGACAGATTTCGACAGCACTGACGTTAAAAAAAAAAAACACCGTTTGTGCTTGACTGTCTCCTTGAGCTTTGTTACTTTGGATTGGGCACTGTACATCCGCATTCAGACCTCAAATACTTGCAGCAACCGAACAACACAGAAATTTACAAGATTCAACTCACAGAGAGGGCTACTTTTTCACCGCCTCTGCTATGAGCTTCGACAACCGCCTATCCCCGGATACCACAATTTCCTCGAGCTCCCGTGATAGCTGAAAGTCGCGGATCATCTTTTCTGCCTCCTCCGGCGAGTGCCGCCATTCTTTGGAGAGCCTATAGGGCAAGAGACTGTCGTCAACGTGCTCATAGGAGTGCTCCGTTCTAAAATACAGAAAGTACGCGTACGAGCAAAGCGCAGTCGCGGTGGTCACGAAAAACGTCACCGGCTCCATAACGTCCCAGCCGTACACTTGAAACGTCAAGTATGAAAGTACAAGCATTTGAATGCCGCTCCCGAGTGCTGTCAACGCCCAAAACTCCTTCTCTCGTCGCACAGCCCTCTCGACGAGGGGTTTGCTGCGGGCATGTGAGTCCGCCAAGCGCTGCCCAAGCGCGCGGCGAGACTGATCGAGATCATGACTGACAGAGGACACAAGAGGCAAGCCGGCTTTCAGGTGAACAGCATCCACGACGCGTTGCGGATCCGAGTAGACATATTGGTCACTCTCGACAACCATTTTTGAGTGCTTTAAAACGTCTAGATACTCGACCGCTTCGTCTCGCGTCATTCTAAACTGGGGCGGTGTGTGCTTCCCGTTAATCAGGAGAGCGATAAACTCATTTTTCGGGACGACCACTTTACTGTGGAGATCGATCGCCGCGCGAGCAAACAAAGCTTTTCGCAAAAATACCTCTGTGAGCATCTTCAAATTTTTCCTAAACCTAAATACCGTGTGAGATGAAAATAAACGGACAGAGAGAAAAGAAAGAGGGATAGATGGACATGAGTAGAAATGAAGGCGCATCCTCTACCTTTGTTTCTCTCTGACACTTCAAAGACAAATGCGTCCCGCCAGCCTTTTTTCCCCCCTTGATCCGCCAAATCCTAGCTCCTGGCAACCTAACGCAGAGCTCCGGCTTTTTGCGCACAACATGTGCAACGCATTCGTAGCCCTCAAGTCACAGAGGCTTTCCAAAAGCTTTCAGAAAAACGTGAAAATTAATCCACTTGATAGTGTGCCTAGCGCCCAGTCATTAAACGAGGTCCAACGCCACTAAAATAACCACAAATGTACCACGTGCCGTTGGATAATTTATTGTGATTGTTGTTTGCTTGTTTTGTTTTGTTTTCACACTCACAATACTCGGGGAAAGAGACAAAGGAAGAAAAGCGACGAGTCGGAGAAGATGAAACTCGTTGCAGTCACAAACACGCACGTACACACACACAAAAAAAAAAAAAAAATGTCGCTGTCGACAGCGTAATAGTTGTCTGAACCTTTCAGATGTTTCTGCTTTTATTTTTCCGAATACATCGAGAAAGACGTTAAATCTGATCCAAATAATCACGCAGCTGGTCAGCGCTGAGAATCTCAAAGCGGTTGGCGACCACACGCCCAACTTGTGTGTTGTCCGGTGTCATCTGTCCATCAAATCCTTCTTTCAGTGTGAGCAGCGCGGTGTGAACGGCATCCTCTAGTTCCATGTCCGCCGTGTAGCGCTTCTCCAAGAATGACTTGGCATCCGAGCTGCCGGTGCCAATAGCCGTCGCCTTCCACGTCCAGAAAGTGCCGCTTGGGTCTACCTGGTATAAGTGGTAACCGTTGGCATCGACTCCAGAAACCAAAAGAGAGCACCCAAACGGGCGAACGCCACCGGACTGCGTAAACTCCTGGTAGAGAGCACTGATCTGGCGCACAAGCTGGCCAACCGGGATAGGCTCCTGGTAGGTCAGCTTGTACTGCTGGCAGGACTTCCTTGCAGAGTCGATCAACACGCGACAGTCGGGGCCCATTCCACTGTATGTGCAGCCGACATGCTCGTCCAGAACGAAGACCTTCTGGATGGAAGAGGCGTCGACCAGCGTGGACGGCGCTTTCTTCTTTGCCGCGATCACGACGCCGTCTGTTGCCTTCACACCCAAGGCGGTGGTGCCCTTACCCGCGGCTGTGGTGGCGTACTCAATCTGCACCAGCTTGCCAGAAGGGCTGAAAGTAGTCAACCCGTAAAATGCTTCGGACATGTTGGATGTTATCTTGACTTTCGCGGTCACGTAGAAATAAACCTATGAACGGATTGGCGCTGAGAAATACGCGTGCAAAAATAAAGCTTTCGATCCTCTAGCTTGTCGTGTATACGAGAGGGGAAAAACCGGTAAATCAAACAAAAGTTCACTTTGAGAACAATTGTAAATAGTCGTCTAATAACAAGTGTTCGTAGCTCTAAAAAGGAGAGCGGCAGATAAATAATAGTATCGAAGGCACAGCAATCATTTATGTATGCATTGGTCAGTTTTCCAAATTACAGAGAAAGAAAAATATTGTCACAGGAGATAATTTTTTTCGTGAGAGGAGGCGGCGTAGGAGAGGATGCAATGCATACTCGGCTTTTGCACTGCCTAAGTGCGTGAGCTTGCATTATGTGATGCATATCTTGTGTCCAGATAGAGATTTTCTTTCTCAAAGGATCATGGGGTTGTTTTGCCTTTATTCTGGTTGTCTGACACCAGTAGCAACTATTACCCACGCTAAATGTAAATGTAACGCCGAAAGACACAGCAGCACAGAGCGTCCCATTCAATTTCACCGCTATTACCCTGACTCTGGCCCTCTTGGGCCATTGCACAAGGCACTTAAAGCCTTTTATTTTGCATCTGGTACCCGCCGTTTTGTATTTGCGATGCCACAGTGGCCGGAAGCACAAATGAAAAAGAAATAAATTCTTGACTACCTAACAAAAAGCGACGCTTTTCCTAACCTAGAAAAAAAAAATCAGCTACAAATAATCTTTGCCACTTACAGAAATAGTGAGAAAAAAAAAAGAATTGGAAAAGAAGACAAAGCATAAGACAAATAACACCATTTAAAGGGACTATTTTGTTCCTTTTTCCCCCTCTTTTGTTGTGGAAGATGCGCTAACGAGACGATTCCAGAGACACTAAACGAGAGCTCTGCCGATCGTTTACTCCGCAGCCACCGGTTTCTTGCCGAGGACGAACATGTCGTGAAGGATCGGGGCCTTCTCACGCCAGTCCGCCGCATCGGGGTCGTACAGAGGCTCGAACTCACGGTCTAGCCAGTACTCGTACGCACCCTTGCGGTTCTTCTTCACAGGCTGGTAGAGGGGCTCGAACTCTTTCCATGGCTTCACGCCATACAGGACGGTGTGGTCGAAGTGGCCGAGCGCGCGCTTGTCCTCCCACTTCTCAAGCCAGGTCTCGTGCATCATCCGCTCGACGTACCAGCGCATCTTCTTGCACATAGAGTGCTCCTCTCCCCAGTTACCAATGCAGTGCAGCCACTGGTAGTACGCCAGGATACCGTTCTTCTGCTTGTTGATCGTGGCACAGAAGCGTGGGTCGTTGAAGTCCGTGAAGTGCGGCATCGCCGGCATCTCCTCACGCTGGATCTTGTACTTCCTATGGTCTGCGTGCGGCATTTTCAGTTGTACGTCCTTAATGTGGGAAAACAAAATAAAGATTGACCTCTTTCTAAGGTTTAAGGCGAGAAGCACCTGTCGAAATCCACACCAGTTGCAATTTGAGATGTATGCGGGAGCACACATAAGAAAAAAAAAAAGAGAAAACAGAGACATAAAGAGGACGAGTAAAGAAAGAGGCAAAGCGCACAGCATAAAAAACTGGAGGTAGTGAATTCAACACGTATACAAATATGTATAACTATACATGGATATATAATACGCAATGCGACAGTTTGACGGGAGGCAAGAGAAAATGCGAAGCTCACGCACGCCAAGCAAATCTGAAAAATGCAAGAAGAACTTGTTCACCGAGACGCATCCTGGCGAAGCGAAAGAAGTGCGCAACAAACCACAGCAAACCCTCTTTTTTGGTTGTTTGCTGATAGTTGTTCTGATATTAATTTGTTTTATTAGCGTGAATATATATTTGTTTGCCAAAATAAATAAGCGAGAAAAATACGTGTGTATCACACTAAACGGTCACTTACTGGGAAGCAATCTTGCGAAGCTTGGAGTTGCCGTTTGCGAGACGGATATCCAGCTCGAGGGCCTTGCGCACAATAGCCTTGCGGGACTTGGCGCCGACGGTGTGCGAGATCACGCCAGCGTACTTGCGGTTCTGCATGACGAGCATGTAGAGGTCCTGCACGTTCTGGATCGGGAAGTTCTTGAAACCAGAAGGTGTGATGTACTTAGTGGCGCGGTCGCTACCGTAACCCTTGTTGGGCATGGCCTTCTGGCCCTTGTAGCGGCGGCGGACCGGGGAGTCCTCACCACGGGGCTTGCGCCAGCTCGAGCTCAGCTGCGGGAACTGCTCGAAGCGATGGCGAGTGAAGCGCTTCGTGCGCTTCTTCACGATCGCCTTGGACACCAGGGGCTTGACCATCTTGTCGTGCTATACTGTTTTATATTTGTGTTAATTAAATTTAGGGTTGAGTTTACAGCGCGAGAGAGAAAAAAAAAGTTATTTTGTGAATGCGTTAGCAGAAGAAAAGCACAAGAAGACAGATAGGCGGAGATTGACATAAAGAAAGAAGGGGATTGCAATACGACGAGAGCGAGAGCGGCGCATAAGCAGATTACAACAACCGTTCTGGAAACCAGCAAACAAGTATGCATTTCGTTCGTTACCGTTACAGGAATAGCTTTTATTCTAGACTAGCACATCGCACAAAAATGTCAGAAAATCAAGCGCGAGTGTGGGAGTGATTCTTGTTTTTATATTTTTCCAAATTATAAACCAGGTGCAATTTTTTTTTTTTTTTTTTTAAGCGGTAGAAAGTAAATGCACTTCGGCAAGCCTCTGTGATTAAACACACGGCCTTCAATGCGTTCTAAGTAACACATAAAAGATGAGCGCGAGAAGCAGCACACTTTTTGTGTCTCAAGCGCAGGCAGTGTCGTTAGCAGCTAATTAATAAACGACAAGGAGATAGCGCGATCTTTTTCAAAAGCAGAAATTCGTCATTTTAGCTGTTGTATTTCCCTCTGCGAGTGCTCTTCTTGGAGCGATTCATATTGCGCTTCGGCGATTGCATATCGGATTGCAGCCGGCTCACCGCCGCAAAAAAAGCCACTCTATCTATTGCAGTGGTTATCTCGACCCTCCCTTTTTTGCACAGTATGTAAAAGAGAGGGCGGCGCGTGTCTGGAAAATTTTCCTCTGCCGATGCGTGGGTGACTAGCTCCACTGTCCATCCTGCTGTTGATATCTGTGAGGAAACGCGTGCTTTATATGTCTGACAGACGTCGCTATAACGAATAGCGCAGCGGGCACACATTTCTAATCCATCGACATTCCGCCTCTTTTCCGACTTGCAGCAGAATTGGCACAAGTGTTCCGCATCGACCATGACTTTCATAGAAAAGAAGCTGAAAGTAACAACAGAGATAATAATGAAAGTGTTGGATACAAGCATGAAGTGAATGCCGAAAAGCCAAGAAAAAAGAAAAGGCATGACGATAATTTGAAGGCGGTTTTACCAGCAGTGAAGAAGATGGTGCGCATACATAAAAACTTTTCCCAAGCTAAGTGCTTGCAGTTCAAAACTGGCTTTGTGTATTTCCATGGAACCACAGGTATCTGAGAGAGAAACGCATAATGTGGACACTTCTAAAGCCGTTTTTGTCACGCAAACAGACTGCGTGTACCTTGCAGCATGTCCAGCTGAAGAGTTGTTTTTCTTTCGCTACCAGTTTGTTACGGCCACTAAAAGGATTGGCAAAGACTGTGCTCCACGCCGACACAGAGGGACAAAATAGAGGTCAGGCCAGAGTGTCTCCTCACCAGATTGCCCAGTGACTTGTATCTTTACGTCGCGGGAATAGTGATAAGAGGTTTCGTGAGGCACGATATATGGTGGAATGTCTGTGTGGGAGTGAAGGCGGAGGGGGGGGGGGGGAGAGTTGCGCAAGGAAAGCAGTTTGGCTGCTTTGTATGGCACCGAGTGCAGCATAGTACTGCACAAAGTGGTACCAGTTATAATCGCCGGTGCTGTTTCCGTTCCCCCTTACGCTGAGCACCAGATTCAAAAACTCATGCGTGAATGGAGTGCACAAAGGCAAGAGGCTAATGAACTGTCGTGTTCAATTTTCCGATTTTGTCAACACATCAGTGATTTGCTTGAAAAACACCCATCCTACAATGAGTGTTTCTAAACAACAACAGCAAAGAACAAATGAGTGTGCTGCTGGTTTGCTTCAATGATTTTCCGCACAGCGGAGCCTACTGATCTATAACAGAATTACGAGACTCCACTTGATTGTCATTAGGTTTATTTAATTAAAAATTAACTCCATACATCGCTACGCAACGACTTCTCAAAAAAGTTCTGGAATCTCCAGGGATTTTTTTCCTGTTTAATGCACGCGCATCTCGACACTAATTGAAGAAACTACAACCCTACATCTCCCTGTATTCCTCTTTTTTTTTCTTTTTTGTCGTGGTTGCGATCATCGAAATTGCTGGCATCATCATCATGTGCTTAACGTTTTTGTTGCTACATTATAATTGTTATTATTGCCATTCTTAATATCTCCCACCAAAAACGTATGTTATCGTCTTGGACGCCGCACTCAACTTGCTATCAGATACAAGGTGCGATGCCCGTCTCCAATGCTAAAAGCGCTGCCGAGCAAAGCCGGCGATTTGGCTTCAAGGAAACAAGAGAGCAATACGAGCATCGCAAAAAACAGGAAAAGCAAATGAAATGGAATGAGAAGCTGAGCAAAGAAAGCTTGGGTAAATTGCGCGAGGAGCTAGATTCTTTAGAGCGAGCACGCTTTTTGGCTCCGCAGCAAAATGAACGCAAACGACTTGTATTGCGAATGGTAAAAGACTTAGAGGCGAAGGACAAGCCCGTAAAGGAAGAGGAACCGGTGGTAAAAAAAGAAGCACCACCACCCCCAGATTCTGACTCTGACGACGATTTAATATTCTCTCGTAGTGCGACTACGCACGATGAGGATAAGCAACTATTTGTTCCGCGCGCGCTGCGCAAAAAAGAGGAGGTGACCGCCGTTGAAGTCACAAAAACCGAACAGCAGGTGGCTGAGGAGGCTGAGAAAGAACTGCTTGCCGCGCGCGAAGGCGATAACGATCTTGACGCTTTTCTGGATGCTTTGCAATAATGTGCTCATCTGAAGTTATAGCAAAGCCTTGAAAATTAAAAGTTTTTTTTGATTTTTTCCGCTAATCAGTTCTTTTCAGAAATGTTTGTGGACCTTTTTGTACATTTAAACAGCAATAACAACAAAAACAACAATACGTGTTAATTTTTTTTTTTTCCTTCTTTGCGACGAAAACCCATGGCGCTGAAACAAAAGGCTACCACATCTCTTGTTTCGCATTTAGAAAAAGCCTTGCTACGCTGCAACAACAACAACAAAATGAAATGAAACTGCTAAGCTGGGTTTGTTCGGGCCTAAGTGGTTTAATAAAAAACCTCGCTGAGTATTTCTCCCCGCCCCTTTTTATTCTAATTTGACCACAAATATTGCGCTTCTTCTCTTCCCTCGTCGCGGAACGAAAATGCTACACACACTCGCGGACTCTTCTCATTTAACTATACAGACTCAATAATGAGCTCGTCTGTTGCACAAATGCAAGGCAAGCTGTTATCACAGCAAAGGTATATTAAAATTATCGAGCAGCGAAGATGGCTCGAAAGTCTACTTAAAGCGTTTACTCTAGATTCCGGCGCGCCTACTGACAAGGTTTGTGCTTCTCCTACTGTATTGCCCTATGGCTCGATTATTTCAGGAACTTCTTTTATCGATGGCGATGCCGACTATGCCGTCGTGTTCCCTCTGAGAGACAAATTGTCTGCAACGTACACCAGCGAAATTATTCCACGAGAAAAACAAGAAAAGGTTCTGTCTGACCTTTTTTCGCACATTCGCCAGAACAACAGTGCAGTGGAATTGCAACCGCAGCGGATCTTCCGCGCTAGAATACCCATTGTGCAGTATGTGCGCAAGAGTGGCGACGGTGACTCAAAGTTTGACTTGTCTCTGTCGATCGACGGCTTAAAAAATTCTCTTTTGCTGCGGTCTTACATGGCGGGCGATCCTCGATTGCGTCTCGGTGTTCTCTGCGCAAAGCAATGGGGAAGGGAGCAACAAATCTTGAATGCCCGCAGGGGGTGGATCTCTCCATACGCGCTGACCATAATGTACATTTACTTTATGATAGCGACGAGGAGAACCGAACTCTTTGTGAGTGAAGCCGCTATTGCCGAGCGCGTAAAAGCAATTGTTGACACAGCTGCTAGCGCAAAGAGCGAATTAGAAGAGATGGACGAGTTTGTGTCTATCCTCCCTTTTGTCGATTTTGACAGCTCCACTGTTGAAAAGGATGTTTACGATTTTTTTAACTACTACGGCGATCCCGAGTGCTTCGACTTTGACGTGTCTGTGGTCGACATTCGTCAATGCGACAAGTACACCACAAAGGATGAATGGTCTGAGGCAATAAAGCATTTAGGCGATGAGGATCGGTGGCATCTCCTGGGTCATGGGAATGTTCTTTTGCGTGATCCCTTTGAACCGCACAGTCTCGGCCGAAGCGTTGACTTCTTTCGTGGAGAAGAGATACGAGAGAAATTTAGAACCGCAGCTCTTAAGCGCGACACTTTGTCGTTTCTTTCCAAGACGTGAGGGCTCAGCACTTCTCTCTTATTTTATTACTTGTGTGCACTGTAAACTGGCATTGAAATTGCATGCGCAATTTTGTCTTCGTTGATCGCTCCATTTGTTGCCTTTGTCAAATTGGATCCTTCTTTTCGCGCTGCACGCAAAGCTTGTTCCCTTTATTTTGCTTTCTTCTTCACATTAACAACTGCAAATACATAAATATAAATGTAGCTGTTACCTTCGTTTTGAAAGCAGCTATATATATATATATATATATAAGGTCAAGAGACGCATGCTCGCGCCACTTTCTCTGTCTAAACTCGCACACTGCAAATAGTAAGAAAAGTAATAATTTAAGGTAGTGTTTTTGCTGCAAAAAAATAATAATGAAAAAGACGCACTATTTAAATGCTAGTTTCTCGAATTGGCTTCTGCAAATCTGTGTCGAAGGAACCGAAAAGCCATTTGGCTTTATTGGTGCCTGACGAATCACAACGCTAGGCGGGCTTTAGATGTTATTGCATTTGCGCGCTTTACTCTGAACTTCTCTCTTTTTCTTTTATTCTGCCATTGCCCACTTATTGATAAATAATACCGCCTGGCTTTTTTGAATGTATACATATATCTCCACGCTTTACCTGCGTTGTATTTGCTTTTTTATTTGGCGGAATAAACATCATTTTTTTTTTTTTTTTAATCAAAACGATGCACTGCAACTCTAAATACATTTTTAATACTATTCTGGAAAAAAAAAATGGATTTTATCTCTCCAAGATGCAAAAAAGCACTTGCTCACCATGGCACCCATCGTCGTTCAAACTGTTTGTGAGGATTGGTCTTTGAACATTGACGGCGACTCAACTCGGCGCTTTTGGTGGAACAATACATATAGCATTACTGTGTGGGAGGAGTCGCTTAAGATAGATAAGCAGACAGAGACAATTTCCGATACAGATGTGTGGACGAGGTTTATTGAGATCCAGCTCCAATGCGCTTTCAAGATATGCTCTGTCTGTCATCACCCTGAAGATAACGTTGACATGAAAATCTGTTGCTACTGTGGAAATACAGTTCACGACCAGTGCTCGGAGCCTGCGACCCACGAGCAGATTATATGGAAAGCTGCCAACCTCGGCTTTGCAGAGCGCATGCGGGCGTGTTTCCACTGCCAAGCAGTTGAATGCAAGGAGCCTGTGCCTCCCACCTCTCCCACGCAGCCTGACAATGTTCGCAGAGCAGCAAAGCGGGCTCTGACTATTCTCGATGAGTATCCGCCTGAAGTCGCAAGGAAACTCGAGAAAGTAGCACTTCGGGCAGAAAAGTCCCCGAATGACGCACAGCTCATGACGGAACTCCAGAGGACCGTGCAAAGCTTCTTCCAGTCCCCACAGTCGCTGGCATTTTTGTGCAAGGAGCGCATCGCCTCAAAAGCTGGTGGCATCGGCGTCGTTGCAGCGCAAGATATTCCTGCGTTTTCCATTATTGGAGTCTATCCAGGCTATTTAGATTTTCTCAGTGGCGAGCAAGGCAAGCTTGGCCGACCCACCTCGAAGTATGCGCTCATGGAGTACAATTGCGCAAACTACTTCAACGAGGTTTTTGTCGAGCTACAAGGAGCGTTTACGCCTTTTATTAACGAGCCTAACGTGGACGAGACCAGCAACTGTGCCTGGATTCAGGAGCCACACAGAAAAAACGGTCGTCTGAGCGTGATGTGCGTTCGTGACGTGCACAAAGGCGAGGAGCTTACGATTGGGTATGGCCCTATTTACCCTAGAACATACCCATACTGCTACGATGCCTACGCATTTCACCGCATTGAGGGGCACACTGAAGATTCGTGTTTCTCCCTGTGGCACTGGCCCACTCTCGAGGAGGCAGACGCTAAGTTTATCTGCTACGTTGGCTACAACGCAAAGCAAGATCGCTATGCATTGTGGGAAAGCGCATCGTAGCTTTTGTGCTCTACCTCGCCCCCGAGAGGAAAGAGAAATGAGGCGTTGCTTATCAAAAGTTGCGCATGCACACCACACCTTGAAGCAACAACAACAACAACAAATGAAAAGCGCATGATGGTTTCTGAGAGTCCTTTAGCGCTTTATCTTTAAACTCCTTAGACGTTGTTATGCATCGTGTTAGATATGAAAGCTAACTACATTTTTTTTTCCTTCTCTCTTTCGGGTTTCATCGCTCTCTACCAGCGGAAAATGACATCGAAAGCAAACACACACAGACAAAAAAAAAAAAAGGGCCAGAGCTAAAAAAAAAATTAAAGCAGCAAGCTACTCTTCTTTTCTTGAGAATGAAATGCTCTTTTTTTGTGAGATAAGGCGAGAACAATAGGCTCATTTACTTGGAAGAGAAGAGCTTTGACGCCTTTTTTTCCAGAGAGGGGTGCTCATTTTAAGTGTTGGATGCGAGGGTTACAATTTTGATGCATTCCAGATGGCCCGGCATTTACGCTTTTTTCCTCCTTTCCGATAATTTTTGTATAATGCACTCGACTCCACTTTCTGCCCTTATTCTATTACTCTTATTCTTCTTGTTATTATTATTATAATTATTATTATTATTTCGGCAAACAACGCGTTGCACTTGCACTTGAATATGCATATTGTTGGACAGAACACGCATTTGCTAAGCAACAAGACCCGCTTTCTTTGGCTTGTGTCACAATGGGCAAGAAGCGTCTCGGAGAGATTCAGCGGAGCGAGGACTTCTGCATTCCTACGGGGGACAAGGAGTCCAACAACACCCTCCCCGCTGAGGAATGGCCTCTGCTGCTGAAGAACTACGACAAGATGAACGTGCGCTCCACGCACTTCGCCTTGCTCGAGAGCGGTTGGTCTCCTCTGCGCCGCCCCTTAGCTGAGTACATCAAGTACGGTATGATTAACATGGACAAGCCTTCCAACCCTAGCTCCCACGAGGTGGTGTCGTGGATCAAGCGCATCCTGAAGTGCGACAAGACCGGTCACGCCGGCACGCTTGACCCCAAGGTCACTGGCGCCCTTATCATCTGCACCGACCGCGCCACTCGTCTCGTGAAGTCGCAGCAGAACGCCGGTAAGACGTACGTTGGCGTGCTGCGCCTGCACGACACGGTGAGCCAGAAGAAGGTGGACGCCGCTCTGCAGCGCTTGACTGGGCCGTGCTTCCAGCGTCCCCCGCTGATCGCCGCTGTCAAGCGTCAGCTCCGCATCCGCAACATCTACTCCAACCAGCTGATCGAGTACGACAAGCACCGCCACCTGGCCGTGTTTGAGACGCACTGCGAGGCGGGTACCTACATCCGTACTCTCTGCGTGCACCTCGGCCTGATTCTCGGTGCCGGCGGCCACATGGAGGAGCTGCGCCGCATCCGCACTGGTGTCATCACCGAGGACGATCATCTGTCGACCATGCACGACGTGATGGATGCGCAGTGGCTCTACGAAAACGAGAAGGACGACAGCTACCTTCGCCGCGTCATTCTGCCGTGCGAGTACCTGCTCTCCAACCACAAGCGCATCGTCATTAAGGACTCCGCCGTCAATGCGGTGTGCTACGGTGCGAAGCTGATGATTCCCGGTCTTGCGCGCTTCGACAACGGCATCGAGCGCGATGACCTTGTGGTGCTCATCACGACAAAGGGTGAGGCGATCGCCCTCGCGTACGCGGAGATGACGACGTCGCAGATGGCCTCCGTGGACCACGGTATTGTGGCGCGCAGCAAGCGTGTGATCATGGACCGCGACACGTACCCCCGCCGCTGGGGCCTCGGTCCGATCGCGGTCAAGAAGCGCTCGATGATGAAGGATGGTCTGCTGGACAAGTACGGCCGCCCCCAGTCGAACACGCCGTCGGATTGGTTCTACGTCGACTACGGCGGTGTCAAGTCCAACGCCGAGGGTGTGCAGTACGGCCAGGCGCCGTCTAAGTCCAGCGGTGTGAAACGTCAGCGCGTGGCTGACTCTGACGACGAATGAATAAAAAGGAGAGGAGAAAGTGGGAAAACAGAAAAGGAGAAGGGAAAGGGAGCTTAATCCCGCTACTCTTTCTTCTTCAGGCAATGGCGAAGCCACCAAATACAATCAGGCGGTGGATATTTACTTTTTGTTTTCCCTTTTTTTGTTCTGGTAGTGGCGGGGTAAATAGCATCTCACTGACCTTTGTTTTTTCATCTTTGTTGTTTTTGTGGTTGTCGATACTAATCTAGCTAATTGTTAAGACTCTGTTCTTTTTTTTTTCTTTTCCTCGGTAAACAAGATTAAAGCACGCAAACCACCCTCAGTTTTTGGAAACTATCTCTTTTGTTTTTGTTCTCCTCGTTTGGCCCCTTTCCCCTCAATAACCACAAACGTGTGCGTGAGTGCATGTGTGTGTGTGTGGGTGTGCAGAGGGAGGGACACGAAAGTGCTGTGTGGGCGTGCGTTGGCTTGAGTCTATGAGCCGCCCAGAGGAGTAGCAGGGCTTTTACTCTCGAGGCTAAGATGGCTTTGTATGGCTCGAGAGAAGCACGTGGTAGCCGTGCTAGGAAACGACTTTTTTATCCCCTGGTCGTGTGCTCTTCCTCGCCAGCTAAAGATAGCGAAAAAAGGATGCGTTCGTGTCTGTTAAAAGTATATATGAAAAATCAAAAAAAAGTTTTCCCAAAGTTCTTAGTTGTAACGGAGATAGACCTCTGCCAGAGGTGTCGCCACCCGCCATCTATGATGATGGGGAGCAGTATTACCTGCTGTCGTTGCGTGTACAGCACGCTGCGCAAGGAAGGTTGTTGAGCTGAACAAATGCGACAGCGGATACAATCTGTGTAACATTAACAGCGAAGCGCGTACATACACGCACACACTCGAGGAAAACAGCAAAACTTGGTGAAAGGGACTAGTCTCCTTTTTATTTTCTAATCACCGTTAGGGGACACGCGTTGTGATGAGCCCGCTTGTCTTTCGCAACGAGCCGCTTTTGCCCACCGCCCTTTCCTGTAACGCGAAAAGAAGCGTGTCCGACAGAGGAGGAAGACAGCGCTGTACGAAGGTGTGCCACTGCCGATTTCTTCATTTTTTCTGTGCAAACATAGCGTTTCACCACTTACAAATTGTCTTTGCTTTAAATCTCGCCCTTCTCGTTTCCGTTTTCTTCTCTTGCACTGCTCTTCTTACCCTACGCGCACGTAAATATACTAAAACCGACAACTCCAACTACATATATAATCACTCAGCAATTGCGCGTGAAAAGAAGAACAAAGGAATTTTGCTCGTGTCCGTTTTTCAAAATGTCTGGCAAGCTGCGTCTTTACAAGGAGAAGCTGGAGGGCTACAACCGCTTCTACTCCATTGTCAAGACCATCAAGATGGTGACACTGGCCAAGTTCCGCCAGGCGCAGAGTCGCATCAAGACCCGTGACTACACGCTTCGCTACACCGAGAAGGCCTTTAGCAAGCCGGGCCACCTCGCCGGCGACTCTCCGCAGAGCAAGGTTGTGTACATCCCTGTGATGACGAACCGCGGCTCCTGCGGTGCGCTGAACAGCAACGTTGTCAGGGCCGTTGACCAGATTGCCTCTAGCCGCGCGTACATCATGCCTCTCGGCAAGCGAGGTTACGACTCCATCTCTAAGCTGTACCCGTCGTCGTTCCGCATGGGTATTATCAACGACATGCGCGAGCCGATGCACTTCGGCTACGCCACGTTTGTGTGGGAGAACGCTCAGCAGCTGTGCCCGGATGCGGATCGCACGCACATCATCTTCCACCGGTGCGTCAGTGCTGGCTCGCAGAAGCAGTGCTACTACAACATCCCGTCCTACGAAAAGTGGAAGGAGGACCTTGCCGACGCCTCCAGCACCGAGAACCAGAAGAGCCGCTACCTCTTCGCCAACACGCTGCTGAACGAGGATGAGGAGATGGTGCGCGACTTCTACGACTTCCACGCCTCCCTGGCCATCCTGAATGCCGTATGTGAGAACGAGCTGTCGGAGCAGGCCGCGCGGCTCATCGCTGTGGAGGGCCAGCTGTCCAACATTCAGGCCCTGCAGCTGAAGACCAGCTCCCTGTACAACAAGACGCGTCAGAGCAGCATTACCTCGTCGCTCATCGAGATTATTTCTGCCATGACGTCACTGGAGGGCAACGCTGCGAAGGGCGTGCAGCGCACGAACTTCTGGGAGAGTGCGAGGATGAGGTAAGAGGGGTTACGCGGGAAACGTCTTCCCATGCGTCGATTGTGTTGGTGGCTGGGCCGCGAGGGCGGTGCGGCACGCCGCTCAAACACGCTCGCCGATTTGGGTTTTTTGTGCGTGAAGTGCCAACGAAGCAGAAAAAAAAGGTAAACTATGAAAATTATAGGCCAGCAAAGAAACGACAGAATCAAACGTCATTTTTTGTACCGGTTTCTCATTTTCTGAAAAAATATATATATATATATACATATTTCAAACACACACACACACACTAGTATTGTAGGTATATCGGCGCGTTGGCTTTTACAAATGATTAGGATTTTAACACACAACAAATAAAAATGCAAAGCAGAACACTAAACAGAAGGAGCGAGAAGAACAAACAAGAAAGTATGATCGTTGGTGGAGAGCGCTTTTTGCATCCACTCGAGGAGCAAGGGAGCATTACGATCACGCTCGCGTAGTGCTTGGCGGTGTTGAACGTCGAAACGTTCGTCGTTGGCTTCGCAGGTGGGAAAAACCTCGGCGGCAATGCGCTTGTGTGAAGAAGGGTTGAGGAGAGGACGCGCCGCATCGCTCTATCTTACTTTCAGAGGTGAAAACTGTTGCAGTGCGCTTCTCGTCTGTATTGTTTATGAGAGGACGCTCCTTTTCTTTAGCTTTTCCTCTCTGTAAGAATAAGGGCAGAAATGTTTTTCCCCTTCGATAACGTCGCAGCGGTGGCTGTGGTGTAGTGCTGCGTGAAGCTTGCACTTCACTCTCTGGTGTTGCGTGTGTGGTTTTGATTTGCCCTGATCGCCCATACGAGGCTTATTCCACTTCCTTCTGTCTGCCTCCCTCTCTCTCTCTCCCGGCGTGTTTGTGTGTCTTTGTCACTCTGCGGCGCTCTCGACCATCAATATCTGCTTAAAAACATATATATATCTTGTTGCCATCTTCTTCTACAGGTTCAAAATGAAGCTCAACGTCGCCTATCCCCGCAACGGTACGGTGAAGCAGTTCGAGATCACGGACGACGTGCTTCGCCGTGTCCAGCTGCAGGACTACCGCCTCGGCAACGACGTCGACGGTGCCATCTTCGGTGAGGAGTTCAAGGGCTACATCTTCCGCCTGCGCGGTGGCTCGGACAAGGATGGTTTCCCGATGGTGCCCGGCGTGCTCGCCTCCAGCCGTGTGTCGCTGCTGGTGAAGCGCGGTGCGATCGGCTTCAACACCTTCCGCGGCTACCAGGGTGAGCGCCGCCGCAAGAACGTGCGCGGCTGCGTGCTGGCCAGCGACATTGCGCTGGTCAACGTGACCATCTCCAAGGTCGGCGACCAGCCCATCGAGGGTGTCACAGACACCACGGCGCCCCGCCGTCTCGGCCCGAAGCGCGCGAGCAAGATCCGCCGCCTCTTCAACCTGTCCCGCGGTGATGACGTGCGCAAGTACGTGGTCCGCCGTCGCGTGACCAAGGCCGGCAAGAAGGACCGCATGAAGGCCCCGAAGATCCAGCGCCTCATCACGCCGAAGGTCAAGGCTCGCCGCTACCAGAAGGCCCAGTCCGCCCTCGAGCACGTCCGCCGCTCTGCTGCGGAGCGCCGCGAGTACCTGCACCTCATCGCGTCCCACCGCCGTGCCCTGCGCCAGCGCGACCACGCCAAGAAGCACACCCGCAAGGTCCAGTTCCAGCGCGCTGAGGTGGCCGCCTTCCAGAAGAAGTAAGCACCTACACATGCACGCACAGATCTGCGAAGAAACTTTCGAGAGGGAGAAAGGGAAAAGCCACGAGAAAAAATACATGGAAAGTCCAGGAAAGGAGAGGAGGCAGCTGCGTTGGGACTCTTTCACGACCAGCTCTTGTCTCACTTTCCAGCTTTTCTTTTCATTTTTTTTCCCTCCTCACGCACCTTTGTTTCTCGCCCCTCGTGTGTGCGTTTCGTGCTTGGTTTTCTGACGCGGTTTGTAGGGGATGCCTTCTTTGGTGCTCTGTCGCCAGCGAGCAGCTTCCCTGATTTTCACTGTCTTTCTGCCATTCTTTCTTTTCTACTTCTCTTTTTGTCTTTTCATTTCCAATTTTACGCAAAAAAATAAAAACCGAAAACCCAGAAATTAGGTGAAAAGCCCGTCTGTGAAGGATACCACGCTTTTGTGATTAATCAAGGTTAAGGGACTGTGATAAGACTTGAATGTGTCTTCTCTTTTGGTGGGTTATTTCTTGACACCAGCGCGTGGCTATAGCCCTCTGAGCGGCTGGAAGTGCCTCGACGGGTCTCCCTCTGAGATCATAGAGCTGTATCGACCATCTGTCGCTTCGGTTCTGTTGTTTAGTCGACAATGTATATGCTGCCAGCCAAGCCAGAGGAAGGGCCGACTGGGGCTGTGTCAAGCGTCGATGGCGCGCACTCTCTCTGCCTAATGTTTCAAGGTGGGTCATGTTAAAAGGGGAGTGCAGCTCCTGTGAATTGATCGCTCCGCTACTTCAAGGCCCAGTTTTGTCTTATTGCTTTCGCTGCCACAATGACCTTCCCTTCCTTTTCTCCTTCGTGTTTTCTTTCTTTTTCTCTTCGTGTTGGTGCGTCAACTTACAACTAATATCAATAATACTAACCTAAACACACACACGCACACGAAGCGACAAACTCAAAACAATAGCATTTGTATTTACATCTAGAATATTAGTATCAGGTGGCTGAGGCACTCTTGTACAGCAGTTTTTTTTTGCGGAGGAATTTTCTCTCTTTCGTGACTCGGGCTCTCGCGTGGGCCGTACAATAGTTTGTTTGGTAACCGCGTTAGACGATTTTACAGTAGGAAACCAACGAACAAGGAGTGACAGGTGTAGTGATCGCTGCAGATTGTCATTCCTCAGCGCTTCGGGGTTCTTCTACCTATCATTGTATCACCTTTCTCTTCTTGAGTCATCTAGCTGTTAGTAGTAGCGTCTGCTTGTAGTCATTAAGGAAGTTGCCCTTCCCTTTTCCCGCTCTTTCCCCTTTTCCCGGTTTGCCTTTTAAGAGAACCCCTGTGCGTTTACGCATCGCAAAACGCACCAGCCGCACCTCTTTCTTCTTTACCAAAGTCCGTCTAGGCACTGGCAGAGTCCCCTCACCTTTTTTCCCCTCTTTTTCTTCTTTTCTTTAGCTCCACCATGTCTCGTCGTATGTTTGCACGGAACATGAACGGGGAGCTGTCCTCGACGTGGCGCCACGGCGGCGCGGAGGCGAACACGATGGGTGTGAACGTCGCCACCTTCGGCGCGACGGGCATCTTGGGCCACCACATCCACGCCGTCAACTGCTTTCACGGATACACGAGCATCATCCCCTTCCGCTTCCGCTCCGGTATGCCAAGCAGCGTGCGCCAGATGCGTTCCAGCGGCGACGGCACGGTGGGCCAGAACTTCGACACGGATTACGAGATCGACAAGGAGTTTGTGGTAAAGTCGATTTTAGAAAAGGTGGACAACGTCATTAACGTGGTCGGTGCGTGGCAGGAGCCGGCGTGCTACGAGAACAGCCAATCGTGGTTCTCTATGGAGGCCATCAACGTGGAGTGGCCGCGCATGTTGGCCCGGTGGAGTCGTGAGCTGGGCATTCTCAAATTCACCCACATGTCGATGGTAGGCGCCGATCTCAATAGTCCCTCGAAACTGCTGCGGCAAAAGCGCGAGGCGGAGATCGCCGTGCTGGAGGAATTTCCCACCGCCACCATCATCCGCGGCACCGACATCTTCTCCGAGAACGACTTCTCCTACTCCAAGTACTTGAAGGCACAGCGGTACCTGAAGATCGTGCCGGTGCCCAACCGCGGCCAGCGCATCCACCAGCCTGTCTTTGCCGGTGATCTTGCCGAGGCAGCGGCCCGCTCCCTCTTGCTGGACCACACGGAGGGCCGCATCGCCGAGCTCGGCGGGCCCGTCCGCTTCACCACGAATGACCTGCTGCGTTGGTGCGCGGAGTGCAATGGGCAGCGCCACCTGACCGTGCAGATGCCCCGCATCGTTTTTGACGTGATGTGCCGCCTCAACGAGCGCGTCCCGCTGCACCAGGGCTTTCTGCTAGGTACAAAGGCGCCGGCGTGGAACTCGGACTGGCTTGACCGCCAGTTCATCGACAACTGCGCCATGCCGGAGCGCGATCCTGATCTGCTCGATTGGGAGGACTTTGGCATTCCTCGCGAGGATCTCTACCGCATGGAGGAGAAGTACTTCATCACGTCTATCATGTGGTCCAAGATGGCGCCTTACCTGGACTACGGTACGCGTATGTAAGGCGGTAGTCGTGAGCAAAGGCTTGCTGTTTCTGGGGCTCATTTTCTCGCGAGCAGGGAGTGCACGTCTCACGCCTGCTTGTATGTGTGTGTGTTGTGTATGTGTCACGACTCAGTTTTTGCCGTTTCTCCTGTTGTGCGTCCCTCGGTGCCCTGTCCTCTGTCGTCCCTGCCTTCGGTTTTGGCTCCTCTTATCTAAGATGCGCACGATATGTTGTGGGTGGGGCGTCTTTTACGTGTATTATATATGTTGACATATGGGAGTCGCTCTATCGCTCTCTTTTTTCGTTTATTGCTGCCTTTTTTTGTTTGTTTCTCTGTGTGCTTCTGTCCTGTTCCTATTGCCAGAGGTGTCTGTCTGTTGTCTTGGTTCTTCCAATACCCAGAGAGATAGCTGCTGACGCACGCGCTGGTGCGTGGCGCAAGGGGATGTAGCAGCTGAGTGTGTAGGCTATTTTCGTGCTAGCAGGTTGTCGTTTACGCTCCTTTTTTTCTCCCCTCGATGCCGTATTTTTTTTTGTAGGTTGGTATCGCTCTCTCTCTCTTTTCTTTTTCTGTTGTTCGTGCACGCTCCTGTCTTCTTAGGCAATTCTGTGTACCAGGTCCAGATTCTATACCGCAAATAACATCAACAATAGCATGCTTAAGAGTATATAAACGAGATAGAGTTTCTCCTTTGAGGTCAAAGTAATTCGGATATGGTCTCACAGCTTACGGTGTCTGAATAACATTGCAAAAGTCTTGGTCTAGGTAGTGAGATGTGAACGCAGTCATCAGTGGCCGCTTTACGCTGTCTCTCAATCTCTTTCTTTGCCCCTGTGCATTGTCTTCTAAGGTTGTTTCTGTTTTAAACGACGCTAGTGTCATCTTCATCTCTTAGTAGGAAGTGCGCAGCAGCACTCTTCTCTTTCTACTGATGCTTCGCTTCCCTTTTTTTTTTCTACACATTTCTGTTTGCTTGTCTCTTCCTTTTCCTTGTCCCTTTCACATGCACCAACAACAACACAAAGGTAAACTCCCACCGAAAGAGCAGCAACAACAATATATGCTACTTTGGAGGCTGCAAACATTCCCTTCTGATAGAGAGTTTTTTTCTCTCCTCTCTCGCTGACAAATCACGCTTAGAACGTTCAAGATTTCTCAAGTATAAGCTGACGTACTACGCAGTTTCGCAGCTGGCGTAAGCCAACGCGCACACGATCAACTGGACTTCTATTTTTTTTTTTCCTTTTAGATTTTTAGATTCTTTTAGACCACTAACGCACCATTTTTTTTTTTTCGCTTCAAGACAAATTTTCTACGGCGACTGTTGACAAACCCATTCTATACATATATATATTCTACCTTTTTGTTTTCTCTTCTGCGTCCACAACATTGTGAGCTTGCACCAGGTTTTTTCTTTTTCTAGTTTGTTGACAGTGAAACCATTTCGAAGTAATACCACCATAATTTTCTGTTGAGGAGATGCCGTCGCGTGTCTTTACCCGCGAGCAGGTCCTCGAGGTGCTCTCGGATGCGTCGGCGCGGCAGGAGCTGGAGTCGGTCCCCGACTTTATCTACCATTTTCTGCGTGATGTCTTCTACGCAGTGGACGGCGACGGCGACGGCTACGTGACGGCCGATACCGTGTGCCAAGCGCTCCCGTCGCTCACGCCTGTGCGGACCACGCCGGCGTCGTCGCCGGTCTCCCCGGCGTCTCTCCTTCCCTCGCACACTTCTCGCCAATGCAGCGACGCCCATCCACCTCTTCTGACGCCTGGCGTGCAACCTACGTGGTGCAGTTCCGCGTCCTTTGTCGCTCCGACCGATCCCGCCGTCGCGCATCGGCCGCTCGACCTCTGTGCCTTCATGCAGGCGTTCTGGCCCGCCGTTAGTGACAAGATGGCTCGCCTGGTGGGGGACACGTGGAGTCAGCAAAGCAGCGGCAGCGAAAGCGGCGCAGAGCACGAGATGGGCGGCAACGTAAAAGAAAGCAGTCACCTGCGCAGCCCTAGTCGCCGCACCGCGTTCTCACCGTCGCCGTTTCAGGGAGTGTCCATGTCACCCCCGCGAGCATCACCACTTCGCGGGGCAGCAGACCGAGATTGGAGCGAGGCGTTTCAGTCTTCCCTGTCGTCGACGGCGCCGCAGTTGTGCGGCAGCGAGGACGTTGCGTCGGAGCAGCAGCGCCTGTATCGCGAAACCGTGCGCCAGCTTTGGCCTCAGACACACGACACGCCGCTGCACGGCAGCCGACGCGCCTCCCCTCTTTCCTTCTCCCACCCTCTCTTTCCGCCCCCGCAGCGTCTCTTTTCAGACGCGGAGCTGAGGCAGCTACAGGTGGCGTTTGCTTACCTCGATCGCAATGACAGCGGGTTTATCTCAGTCAGCGAAGTGGCTGACGCACTGCAATCCCTGCTGCGCCGCTCAACAGCCTGCGTCGCAGACAGGGGCAATAGTGACGCCAGTGTGGGCCTCGATGACGACTTTAGTGGCGATGTCAAAGATTTAGCGAGAGCGATGCTGCGTCTGGCGGTGACATCCACGGCTCAGGTCACATCGAGCAGTTTGAGCATCGGCTGCGTTATTGCAAATGGCCCGCCGGTCTCCCATGTGTGCTGGGATGACACCTGCCTATCGCTTCCCGTTTTTGTACGGTCTTTTCAGTGCAACAGCGGCGCCTTCCCCGCAGAGCTTGTCGCGTGGTGCGTAAGCTGCAGCGCGTGCGAGACTAACGCTACTTCCCGCTCCACGTCTTTGCATTCACACAGACTTGCCTTTGCGATTCAGTGGATGTCGCCCTTGGAGTGTGCGGTTGTGCAGCACACACTCACGCGCTACGCCGCACAAGTCAGCACGTGCATGGCGGCTCTGAAGGCCGAGGGGAAGGAGGCACCAAACAGGGATAAGAGCGAGTCGAAGTGTGGGAGGCAAGGGAGTGGCCGGGCGGCAAAGGCGGCTGCCGCAACGCGCGGGCTATCGCAGAGGTCCTCCGTGAATGTGCGGCGTACAACAAAGCCGGCGAGCCACGAAGGTTTGAAGCTTGACGGCCGAACCCCTGCCTTACTCGCAGGCACTTCGTCCGCGGAGGGCCCTTTCGACAGTGTGGCGCAGTGGTGCAGCCACCTCCGCTCTTCTAAAGGGCAAGTCGGAGCCACCGACGAGAGTGCTGATGGTGTCGCCGTTGGCACTGTGGCGCTTCCCTTGACTGTATTAGAGGCTTCCTTGTTGAATGATCTTCGCGAAACTCTCTTTCCGAACGTGTTTGATTTCTCGATGGCAGCAGGGACCGCAGCGGAGGCTGTGCTGTGGAGTCACGTGCAGGCGGTGTGCACGCTGGCTCGTCGCGTGGCGATGGTATGTCCGGACGCCACGAGGGAGGAGGAAAAGGAAGACGCAGCGGCTGCCACGCTGATCGATTTGACGAGGCTCGGGGAGATCATCTTGTGCGATCCTCGTTATCTTGGCTTGGAGGTGCTCGTGCCGCTGTCGGCACGACTGGAGGCTGTCGTCGACGGCGCGCAGCGCGTTCCACGTCGTGTTGCGGAGCAGGCGGTGCTCGCGGTAGAAGACTGCCTTGCGCAACGAATAGAGAGCCGGAAAGCTGCAGCACAGATCCCCTACGCTGCGAAGAGCTGCGAGTTTGCGCATGTGCTCGAGCTTCGTGGTCGACTCATGACCCTTTCTCCCTTCCTCGCACGCCTTATCACAGGAGCTACGCGCTTTGTGGACGGCGCGCTGGACGTGCACGACTGCCTAGCCGTTTTGTCCGCACAGGTGCTGGCAGTGCCACCACTGCGACTTCCCTCAGCGCGACAGTCACTCGGCAAGTCGCCCGCCGTTCACAAGAATGAAACGAAGGTGTTGGTCTCGTCTTTCGCAGAGCTGTGTGAAACGTTGCTGGAGAACGCGCTGATCGTGAAGGCCTCGCAAGGCTGGCTGCGTTATGCATGTCGTCGAATTCGCACTCACGAGCGACAAGATATCGTGGCTGCCCTACAGAAGAATAGGAGGGCCAGGATCTACGAGGTAGCGTGTGCCATGGCAGCTGCTGCTCCAGCAACGTCAACTGACCTGAGGCAGCGGGCAAATGTGGAGGACGACTACGCTGCCTTGTTCCTTCACGCCTGTGCGAGCTGTTGGACGTGTCAGATCGACCTGGGCGTGGCAGCGCACGTGGCTCTCGTTCTGCTGGCCACTGTACTGGCTGCGCGTGAGACGGAGTTGACAGACGAGCCGGCGTGGTGGCGAAGCGTGGAGACACGACTCACCGAATGGGCGGCCGTGCAGTCGTCGAGGTGCGAAACCGATGACGAGCGACATTTCTCTCTGGCCAGTACCTGGGCGATGGCAGCAATATGCAGCGCCGCGGCTGAGATCGGCGCTGCCGCGTGCCGATCCATAAGCACCGCGTTGTGTCAGCTTGTCAGCGAATCCGACAGTTTTTCGCGCTGTGTCACAGTCAAGGAAAGCGCGCTTGCGTCTGTGCTGCAGAAGATTATAGCAGAAGAGAGCTTGTGGGCGACGCAGATCGGCACTATGCCGATGGCAAAGGATGCGTGCGCGCGTCTGGTCAACACGCTGGTTGGATGCTGCCCCAGTCGCGCGGATGGCGTGGTGGATGTCACGCTTCTGCTTCACCGGTGGCTGGAGGTTTACCCGCTGCCGTTGCCCGTAACACATCTTTCGCTGTGCTGCGCCAATGAAGAGGTGGAGTCGATTTACTACACGCTGAAGCGCCTCGCCGCCTCGGAGGCGAGTCAACGCCGACGCAGTGAAACACCACGCAGCCGCGGTGCCTCTGTGCGGCGACTCGACGAGCCAGCTCGGTCGAACCCAGCTACCCCATCTTCGTGCACAACAGGATCGGTGGTGGTGACGGGTATTACCCCTGTCTGTCTTGCTGAGCTGCTGGAGAATGACGCCGTGCTCTCCGCGCTCTACACCGTTAGCCCGCTGGCGGCCCTTGGTGTTTGGAGTGGCTCCCTCTGCCATTTGGAGACGGCGCTGCGTCCCATCCTGCTGAGTGCGACGGGTGTTCGCGTGTCGCTGCGGAAGCTGCATGAGCACGCTACTGCGGGAGTCGATGAGGCTGCACTCGAGACCGGCAGTGCCAAAAAAGACGTTCGACTCACCTCATCTAGCGTTCTCGACTGCGGCACACTTCCCGCTGCATTTCGGCGCAGCTGCCCGGCGCAGAGGGTGTTGGTGGCGATGGCAGTGCCACCTGCCGTGCAGCACGCCGTCGCGCACCTCTTCCACCTCGTAGACTCGGCAAACAACACCAATCCCGCCACCGGGTCGGTCACTGAAGATCAACTGCGGAGCTATCGTCTGCACGTCCCCGCTGCGGCGCGCTACGGATGGCACCGCTTTGTGACGGTGCTATGCGCGGCCTCGATGGCTGCGTCCCCCCTCTCCGCGTCCGGCAGTCTCTCTGCAAGTGTGTTGCGTTCGCACTGCTGGCGACGCCGGGAGGGGGCGACCGGATGCGGAGGGGCAGAGGAGGCATCAGAGGCATCCGTGGCGACACAGCGCACGGAGGACGTGGCGGCCACCTACACTTGCGGCGCGCTGCTGGCGCGTGTCGGCGAACTTCGCGCGTGTGTGCAGGCTCAGTTGCTGGAGGAGAGACGAGAAAGGGAGAAGGCCGTTTCCTCGCCCGTGAAGGCGTTAGTCAGTGCACCTACTGCAGCGGGCCCGGTCTCGCCGGCAGGCACGGCGGAATGGTGGGCCGCCTACGTTGAAGTATTCTGTCGAAGCTATTCAGCATTGTCGTGGTGAGCAAGGCTGCGGAGAAGTCTGCAATCTGCGTGCCCCACCTTTTCTTGTTGGAGGTAAACACTGCATGAGAAACAAACAAATAAACAGACAAAAAAAAAACGAGAAAAATTACAACTGTAATTAAGGTCCTCGCGTGGATCAACGCATCAACAAACCCCATGACAATAAGCATAGCATCCGTACTACTACCAATATTTTCCATTGTGATTTGAAGAGGTTCTGCATCCGCAGGTGAAGGGGTTTCACCTCGAAAAAAAAAAAAATAGGGAGCCACGAACGTGTTCTCACTGCGGATCGTCATTCTTATATAGCTCACGGTTACGTTGGCGAAATTCGCATGCAATCAGAGAGTGACTCTTACTGCTGCTCTAAGCACGTGCATGTAGCTTCTTTTCCCTTTTGCTCACTATCCGATTTTTCATTTTCCGAAAGCACTATCTGACTTAATTTTTCTTTGCTTCTTATTCTTCTTTCTCTCTCCTCATCTCCGTAGCTTGAAGGTACGCATTCACCTTCTAGCCTTTGTCTGCCCTGCGTGTACCTTAAAGAAAAGAAAAGAAAAAAAAACATTCCATTGCATTTTACAGCCTATTTTTTACCATTTTTATTTTGCGCGGAGGACGCTTCGCCGGCGTCACATTTTTTCATCTTTTCAACACTTTTGGATTTAAGCACTGGGCGGCGTCAGTTTGCTAAACGGCATTTATTCCCTGGTGTTTCCATTTGCGTGTGTGCCTACACACGTTTTTAGTTCGCAAAGTCTCTCTCTCTTTCTCTCTGCGTTCCTGTTTCTCTTTAGACTAGATCCCCCCCAAAAAAACCTTGCATAGGTATAGAAAAAATTACAATTTCAGTAGAAGAAAAGGCGACTTCTCTTTTCTTTCTATCAAGAATAAACTACCGTTTCTTTACTCTTGGCGTTTCGCACCACCAACAGAGGGGAAAAACCAAACCACAACAAAATACTTCGCTTTTTTGGTATTTCTCGGCGTTGGGGGAGAGAATCTTGAGGATCTGCCACTGTTGCTCCTCGGCGTGTTCTTCGTTTCATTCAAGCTTTAGAGGTGCACATAAAAAAAGGAAAAAAAGAGAGAATAAAAACACATATCAGCGATGGACGCGCACACGGAGTTCACGGCGTCGAATGCCCCTCTCCTGTGTCTTGTGTGCACTGCCACCGCGTGTGGCAGCCAGCTCATCGCCACGATTAATGTGCGTCTTGAAACGACTCTAGCTGATGTGCGCAGCCTCCTCGTCTCGCTCGCCTCTGGTGGAGACGGCGGGGCGTTTGCCGTTCGGGATGCCCCAACGAACGTTTCGTCGCAGCAGGCGCAGCGTATTATATCCTCCCCACTCCACCCCTTCGACTTCACGGAGACCTTCAGCTTTGTGCGCGGCGGCGGTTGCCGTATCTACAGCCCAGCACAAGAGGCGCGCCTCTGCGTCGAGGATGTGCTGCCGCGCTACCCGCGTTTTGGCATACCACCTGCTAGTCTGCCCTCTGCCGCCGGTGGCGCTCTGGCCTTCTCGAGCGCGGCGTCAACGTCTCTCGCGACAGGCGCTCGTGGTGGTGGGTCTCGCGTGTGCTCCAGCAGCTGCACGCAATGGGTGCCCGATGCCGCGCCTCCCGTGGCAGTGGTGCAGCACCCACCAGGGCACCACGCCCGTCGTACCCGCCGTGAAAGCGACGAGGCAGCCATGCAGCACCACGACGGCGGCGTGACGGAGATGTCGCGCGTGGCGCCGCAAAAGCGCTTCGCGCTGATGGCTCTTTTCGTCGCACCGGGTGACCGCGCCGAGGGCGGTCTCCGGGCAGAGCGTGTGGTGGCGGAGCGACTTCAGCTGCAGCTGCCCGACCCTCTGCGACCGCTGGGAGGCTTAGGGAGTGGCGCAGGTCTCTTCTCCGCCTCCGCCCTCGCCGCCACCTACGGTCGCCCGTTCCGTGTGGAGACGTGGTGTGCCGGGGTGACACAGTGGAACGGCAACACCGAGGACCTGCTCGGCCGCACGCTGCTGCATGAAGCTGCGCGAGTTGGTAACGAGGCCGCCGTGCGCTTCCTGCTCTCGCAGTCTTACATCGTGGTGGACGCGCGGGAACGGCAGTCTGGCGAGACCCCGCTGCACGCTGCGGTGCGTGGGAGCTTTCCCGCAGTGGTGAAGCTGCTGCTGGAGGACGGCGGCGCGAACCCGTTGCTGGCTAACTGGAGCGGCGACACGCCGTTGCACCTTGCCCTACAACGACGGCGCGCCGTTCTCGTGGGTCTCCTGTGCAGCAGACTGCGAGCGCTGAAGATTGCCCCAGCCGCGCTGAGAGACGAGTCTTTGCTGAACAACATGGGCTACACTCCTGCCGCTCTCTTTGAGCTCTACTCTCCGTCTCTCCTTGATATGTGCCGCGACGGGGCCAGCCTGCTTGCGGTCAAGGCGCTCGTGCACCATTACTTTTTTGCGCAGAGTGAGGTGATGGCGCGGGATGTAATGACAGGCCAGAGCATTTTGCACGCCGCTGCGGCCGGCGGCAGCCTGGATGTTCTGCGCTACGTCGGTGAGGACCTTCAGCTCTTCTCCGCGCTACTCTCGTCCACAGGACGGCCCGCCGCTTCGTCGACTCACCATCCCCTTCTCTACGACTTTCGGCGGCAAAGTCCACTCCACATCGCCGTCGCAGCCGGTGAGCTAGCCTGCGTGCAATACCTCCTGCAGAAGCTGCCACTGACGTGCTTGGCTGAGGCGGACATCAACGGCGACACACCTCTGCTTTTGGCGATGAAGAAGCGGCGTTGGCGGGTGGTGGAGCTGCTGCTGGCGCAGTGCCCGCCCGGCAGCTTGGCTGCCAGCGCACAGGATCGTACTGGCATCTCAGCTCTGCACATCGCCTGCGGCCTCGGCATGACCCGCGTGGCTGCTGTGCTGCTACAGCACCACGGCGCCGATGCGCGTCAAAACTCGCTCTCCGTAGTGGCGGCGGCGGCCGAATCCCCTGCGCCGTCCCTTCCGTCGTCCTCTCCGCCTGTGCAGGCGCTGGCTCCCTCGACGGCGGCGTCCGCGGTACTGTGGGGCCCGCATTGGGAGAACACCACGCTCGTGCGCCACGGAGCCTTGCGAGGCCGGTTGCTGAAGCTAGAGGAACGAGAGGCGAAGCGGCAAGAACAACTCAGGCAACGGCAGCGCACGGGTCCGTTTGGGCAGGTGGCGGGCAGTACAGCCTTGACGATTCCAGAGCCCGGAAGCCGAGCCTCTGCCGCAGGGAGCTCCTACGCGGATTACAGCGACCCGGTGGCGATTGTGCGGGCCGCCACACGGTATGCGTACGGTGGCGGTCGGCTTGGTTACACCCCGCTACGGTGTGCGCTGCTGTACGCCGTGCGCAACGGCGGCACCACGGCCATTCCGATGGGGCTGCTCCGCCTACTCTGCGAGCATGGCGCACTGAACGACTGCACCACTGCTGACACCCGCGACCTCATCTTCTTTCTCCTCACCCACCGCACCGATGCCGGTGCAGAGCCAATGCTGGCGTGGGTGGTGCAGCAGTGCGCCGCAGCTGTGTCGGTACTACGGCGCGATAACGTCCTTCTCTGCCGCTTCTGCGCTCTCCACGATGACGTGGGCGTGCGGTGGTGCGTCGAGACGCAGCTTTGCGATCTGCAGTCGCGCGTCACGAACCCGCTGGTGGCCTGCGCCGCTGCCGGGGATGCTGGCGCGGCGGGCTTCCTCATCCAATGTGGCGGCGCCGATGTGAATGCGATCACCGGGCCACACTCAGCTCTCGACGTGGCGCTGCGCGAGAAGCAGGAGGAGGTGGCGCAGGTGCTCCTGCTCAGCCGCGCGCAGCTCTCAACTGCGGACAGTTCGTGGACGGCGCTGCAGCAAGCGGTGACGTCCGGCTTAGAGAGCGTCGTGCGAGGGCTGCTCGGCCGCCACGCGGTGGATCCTTTGGATGTCTCACGTGCCCTCGTCAGCGCACTTCAGCGCCTTCTCTACACCAGTCCTCTGCAGAAGCGAGAGCGGGCTCGCCTGGCCGAGTACCTAGCCCGTGCCTACGACCCTACACGGTCTGACGTGCACCCAACCGAGCTGCTGCACCTGTCGGCCGCCGTGGGCTGCTTCAACGTGACGCGGGCTCTGGCCGACCGCTTCGTTGCTTTGCCGTCTACGATATGGACTGAGCTGCTCGCCTCCGTCCCCGCTCCGCCTCCGCAGCCGGTAGCTCTCATCGAGCCGACTATGGTGCCCCTCACCATCCGTGCACCGCGATTGCTACCGAACCGTGTGAATGGCAAGGGCGGCCTCTACCGCCCACCAAAGCCGTTCTACCGCCGTGTCGTGCCGGCAATCCGCGAGGCCACGGCGACGACGCTTCTGCACCGCGTCAAGGTACGCGATGTGTACAGCTACGCTGCGGCGGCGCAGCAGGTGGACTTGATTCAGACACTGAGGTGCGTCCTGCGCTTGCCGCCATGGCCGCAGCCCGACCTGCGTGGGTGGACGGTAATGGATCACGTGATGGCGCAGGCGGCAAAGACGCGGACGCCGCTGCTGGCGCTGTTTGTGGCGACCGGTGTGGCGCCCGCGACTCGACACGGCCGTCGTGTGCTCCCAATCGGCGACTGCGACTTGGTTCGTGCCGTCCATGAAGCCCAACAGGAGCGTCGCTCTACTGAAATGGCCGAGGAGACACATACCCAGGACTCCTCTCCCAGTGCGGAGGATGTAAACGGGGAAGCAGATGGCTGTGCTGGCGCTACGCGTGCCGCCGCCGTTGCCGCTCTGGCGATAACCGCGAACACGCTGACGCGTCTTATTCGTTCAGGGTGTGAGCGCAGTTTAACCCTGGTGTGCGACGTGCTAGACGCATTTCTGGATATCCACCACCTGAAAGACTTTCATTGCGTGCCGTGCGGCTGGCTTGGCCGCGTGGTGCTGTGCTGCGCTGAGGTCGGACGACTGGATGTGCTCATCCGCTTGAAGGAGCACTACTGTGTCGATCTGGCGCAGAGCTGGAATACTTTAGAGGGCGAAGAACAGCGGCCCGACCTCGGCAAGGATGGTGTCAGCTTGCATCCCAGCCCGCTGCTCATGGCAGTGCAGCAACGCCACATGGCCATCGTCACGTATCTTCTTCGTGCCGGGTGCGCCGTGCATGCGCGGAGTTGTCTCACGGCTTCCATGGCGGTCCACGTTCCGCTGAAGAACAGTCAGAATTCCTTCATCACGCCACTGGCGCTGGCGGCGTGGAAGCAGGACTACGTAGCGGTGCGCCTGCTGCTCGCCGCATCGTCGCCACTGAGCGCTGAGGACACAGAGGAGGATGTCGGCTACACCATCGGCGACGCACTGCGAGGCTTAGTGGCTGGCGCACGCGCCGGCCTGTCCGCTGCGCGGGAAACTGCCGTGGCGGACTGTGTGCAGGCGTTGGCGAGGGCTGGCCATCCGCTGCGTTACGCCAGCACGGTACGTGTTGCCTTAGCCAAAGGGCTCGTCGTTGTCGCTGAGTCGTTGGTGGAGTGCTACGGTAGTGCAGCGCTACTGGCAGAGCTCATCGTGGCTGCGGAGGGCGGCGCGGACGAGGACGAGGACGAGGCCGCCGGGAAAAGTGAGAGCAGCAACGAAATGGAGGGCGTTTATGGTAGGCCGTTCAAGCACTCTCACCTCACTGCCCTGGCCTATGTGGCAGCAACGCCGCGTCTTGTCCCGATGCTGCGTTCACTCCTTGTGGAGCCTGTGGTGGATGAGTATCAGCTCGAGTCGTGGCGCCTCACCTCTTTCAGTGAGCGGGTGCAGTCTCTGCATCGTTACGGCGGCCGCCGCGGGGTGCGACTAACGAGCGCGGCAGTCGATTTTGCGCTAAGGAGCGGCTGCGCTGATGGGGCGATACTGCTGCTTTCCCTCGGTCTGCTGGGTCGAGGCGTGATGCCAAGTCCGCGCCTTCGCAGTGCGAAGCGCACTTCTACCAAGCCCATGTTGTGCGTCCGCGTCGCCCAAGTGCTGCAACACTGGCACAGGTGCCATCGCAGGTACCAATCGTACACCGTGCTTCACAGCGCGGCGGAGCTGGGCTACGGTGACGTGATCGACGCCCTCACGAATGAGATCCAATGCCTAAACCTCCCCGTACCTGCAGTCTCGGGGCCGCCTAGCTCGTCTGCCGGAGAGGCCGCCTTCGCGCTGGCGGTGCCGACCACCACGGCCACCGTCACAGCCCCATCTCTCTACGCTCTCGCCGCCACGCACGCCGGTGGATGGGCGTGGCTGCCGTACTTTGCGCGGGTGGATCTTGTGCTGGACCCACGCTCGCTTTACGTCGCCGCAAGGGACCTCTTCGCGCTTATCTTCAGCGGATTTGGCGTTTCCCACGCCATGGACCTGGTCTGCCGCCGCGCTGCTCAGCACAGGCTGCTGGGCGATATGTTCAACCTCTTTGCGGCAACAGACTTATCGCAAATCTCCAGCCGCGGCGCGGCAGATGGCAGCCACGAAAACACGACGATGGCGTCCACCACAACCGTACCACCGCCGGCCACGCGCGGCTGTGCCGTATCGGCGGTCTTCGCCGCGCAACAGCTGCACACCAAGCCCCGCTCCTTCCACTTGGCTGGTGGGACGTATTTGTTGACGAGTGTGACCGCCTTGACGTGCGCGATTGCGGCCGGTAGCTTTGATTGGGTGCAGTACTTGTCGGTACGCGGGCCGTCCCTCGTGTACCACCGCGCTGCTGCTGCGCGACTAAGCACGTGCGCGAGGCGGACTGCCGCAGAAAAGGAGGGGCGACGGCTGCGGGCTGCCGCAGGGGAACAGCGGCTGCCGTGGCGCCCACGCGATGCACCGTCTCGTCGTCCACGTCATCGCCAGCACCGCTGCGACGCGCTCCTCGATTCTGGCGCCCCGCTCTACTGCACCGATGAGGTGTGCCGCATGGATGCTCTGACGCTGAGCGTAGCCATGCTAGCCGACGCCGTGCTGTGCCGTCGCGACCCCGGCAAGGCGCAAACGCACGAGGACATTTTGCGCTTTCTGCTCGCATGGCCCGCCGCAACGCCTCGGAAGGAAACAGTCAACATGCTCGCCATCGTTGCCGCTGTGCTGCGGCGGTGGCCGCTGCTGCTCGCCATTATGCAGCACGCGGATCGCCTGTACGCAGCAGGCCTCGCGGCAGACACGCCTGATGATCGCCGTGGCAACGGCGACAACAATGGCAACATAAGCGAACGCACGAATCAGCCGCCGCGGTACTTCTTTCCTCTACTTCCAGAGGAGATACCAGCGGTGCTGGCCCACGTCATTGGAAGTGTGCGGCACGTCATGCACGTGGTAGCGCGGTGTGCGCCAAAGGATATTCTGATTGAGGTGGCGCGCCACTGCCAACGGTCGGACGTTGAGGCCGCCGTGGACGCTCGTGGGTGTACGAGTGTATATCACGCCTTGCACCACCGCCAGGCGTTCGCCATGGAGACTTTCGCGGCCCTGCGTGTGCCACTCGGGCGTCTCTGCAGGACGCGTCAGCAGCAGACGCCCCTCATGGTGGCTGCCGCGCACGGTCGCACGGCGTTGGTGACTTCGCTGCTGCGTCCAGAGCGGGTGAATCAGCAGGACAGGGAGGGCCGAACGGCGCTCATGCTGGCCGCCACACGCGGCCAGAGGGCTGTTGTCGAACTTCTGTTGGCTGCCAACGCGGACGTGGCGCTGTGCGACGCTTACGGTCGTACGGCGGTCATGCTGGCCGCCCTCAGTGGTCACGACGAGCTTGCCGTGCAGCTCGTACAGCACTTCTGCCGCCCCGGCGATCTTCTGTCGAGTCAGACCTCCGTCCTGCACTGCGCCGCCATTGGCGGGTGCTGGCGCACGGCTGCCGCGGCGATGAAGGTGGCGGTGCCGCAGGAGATCCAGCTCATAGGAAATCATGCAGAGGCTACGGCGCTGCTCGTGCTGCGGGAGGACGGCGATGGACACACCCCGCTGTTCCTTGCCCACGCCTTTGGCAGCGCCCGTGTGCTCCGTGAGTGTTTGCAGGTGCTTTTCCGCCTGTGCGGTGACAGCGATTTACGCACACTACAAGGCCTCCTTGAGACCATGCACAGCGGCGGCGACGCAACCGTCGAGCGACGCCTGCTGCGTAGTGACTCTACTTTGGAGCGTTACGGGTGGTTGGCGGGTGTGCTGGAGATCAATTTGGCTTTGGCCGAGAAAGTGCGACAAACTTACGCGCACAGCCCAGCAGCACAAGATCTTCGTGCGGGTGAGATGCCGTACCTACCAGTGGCGCCGGCGCTGCGTGCGTCGAGCTCGCTCTTGCGATGGTGTGTGCAGACACGCAACACTGTGGGTCTCCGCGTTTTGGCCGACTTTAACGTGGCGGATGATTGTGGTGCGTTGCACTTAGCCGCAGCCAACGGTTCCCGCAACGTGGCTGAGCTGCTGGTGGAGCTGGAGATGAGCGACCCGTGCGTGCCAGACGCTCAGACGCAGCGTTACGCATTCGAGCACGCCGCCGTTCACGGGCAAGTCGAATGCGCATCGTATCTTCTGGCCAACACGGTGATCGACATCGCGGGTGCGCTGGACGCCTTCATGGACAATGAAGACGACGAAGGCAGTGCACAGGTGGGCATCGATGTCGCGGATGATGGGACAGCAGGCGCAGCACGTGGCGGCGGTAGTGTGGCCGTCACGCCGGCGACCGTCTTTCACGTGATGGCTGGGCACTGTGGCGGGGAGCTCCTTATTCAGTTTATGGAGCAGACGCTGCGCAGCGCCGTTCGCACGTACGTTGTGCCGTCCTCCGCACACCGGCGCAGCGGCGAGCAGAGTGGGGCGGAAGTGATGAGCATGCTTCTCTACCGCGCAATGCAGCGTCCCGCCGGACCTTCGCGACTGACGTGTTTAGAGTACGCCATCGCAATGGGCGACCCCGCTGCCGTCCTGCGCACCGCGCAGGTGTTGCAACGCCTGCAGGAGACCGCTGGTGCGGCGACCGTCCCTTGCCCGCCATCGATGCGCTACGACACCGTTCAAAGAGGGCAAGCCATCAACACGAAGCGTGCCAAGAACGAAACGATGGGCAGCGACGATTTCTCGATATCAGCCGATTATCCATTCACCGTCAAGGACGCGTCGGCCGGGGCAGTGTTTGTGTCGGCGTCCTTCCTGCAGTGGTTGCCCATGATCAGCCCGCCAGTGCGCACCATCCTCTTCGATCTCTTCGGCATGTGGGAGGTGGCGAAGCTTGCCGGTTTTGGCGAGCAGCGTGCGCCACCCTCGCTGGCAGCGATGCCGACAGATGAGGGCACTGTTGGGAATGTTGTTGGTGGTAGTGGTGGTCAGCCGCAACTCCCCTCCGCAGCGCAGGCCACGGCGTTGTCGTCCACCAGGAAGGAGACGAGGCGCCTTCGCTTTGGCGACGTGCGACTCCTCGGCATTGCGGCGCTGCGTCACGAGGCGTACTGCGCCGAGGTCGTCCACCACCTCTTCAACCCTGACCACGAGCGAGAGGTGCTACGGCTGCTGCTGCAGGACTTCCCTTTCAAGATCCGCTACGAGCCCGAGTCGTACCGCCACTGTAATCTTGCCTTGCAGACGCAGCTCCTGCAGTGGCTGGGCACTTCCCTGGTGCTCGGTCTGTACGATGCGGCGCCGCTGGGTAGCGTGCCGACGGAATCGTGGGCCGCGACGGCGGCGGCGGGCGTCATACGCGGTAGCGACTTTGAGTCTATCGAGGTGCAAGTCGTGCGGCACCGCAGCGAGCAGTACGTCGAGCTGAGCGGCAGCTCGCTGTCGCACTCTTTGTACGTGTCCTCGGCACAGCATGCGCTGGTGGTACCAGATGTTATGGGATCGATGCCTTCAGCACTGCGCGCGCAACGGGAATGCTGGAAGGCGGATCTGGCGGGTGCAAGCGAGCGCGCAACTCGACTGCTGCAGCAGCAGCACCACCCGGTCCTGCAGCGCAGCGATGTGACGGTTGACTGGGACCTTCTGTCCATCCCTGAGACGGCCACGGGTGTGACGGCGGACGCAGAGCGTTACACCAATGTCCTTAGACAGCTACACGAGGCACTGCGCACCTTCAGCGACTGGGTTCGAGGTCCGCTACACAGTCTGCTGTGTGAGGTAGACGCCGCGGATCTCAACGCGGTCGTCGTCAGCGTGCGCCACGGTGCGACAGCTGGGCTGCAAGTGTGCTTCCGCTACGTGTCGGAAGAGCGTGCTGTGACGCGATTCCCAAGCACCGATGCCGGGATGTCCGTCATGACCTTCAAGGGCGACGTGTACCCGTCCTGCTGCATCGAGTTTAACGAGGTCACACATACGGATGTCGCCTACGCCTGTCAGGAAACGTTGGGCCGTGCTGTCGCTGGCGATGTGGCGCTGGTCCGGGTGCATCATGCCAGGGACCAATTTCTGCGAGCTGCGCGTGATGTGTTGGCGACGCCGCGCGGTGTGGTGTTGCCTGAGCCTGCGCCGGCTGCGGACAAGACAGATGCAGGGGCGGCGGCGGACGTGGAGGCGCTGAACAGGAGCAGCGCCGCTGCCCCGCCCAGCACAGACCCTTTCCTGCGCTTCAAGCTGGAGCTGGAGGGGACGACGCTGGATAACATGCCGGTGTGCGCGCTGGAGCGCCTTCTTCTTGAGGAGGCTGTTTCCGCTATCGACGCCGTCGTCTCTCCCTGCCCGCGTCCTCCACCACTCCTTGCCAAGAAGGATGCTGCTGATGCTGGCGGGGCTGCTGCCGTTAGTCGCAGTGCGTCTCTAAAAGCCTACGACGTTTTCCACTCCGCCGCGATCGTCAGCGCGGCCTTCGTGCGGCGGCTAAAGACGGTGCTCGTGCTTTTCACGGCGCGGCGCACGGCTATGGTGAAACTGAGCGGTGACAAGCTGATGTTGTGCTTCACACAGGACGAAATTCCGTCGTGCAGCAGCATCGTGGCCGAGGTGACGCGGACGCTGGTGCAGGAGGAGTGTGACATCTACCGCCGACGTCTCACGGAGGTGTTTGACATGATGCAGCAGCGCCTCGCCGCCTACCTTCCGCAAGCCCGACTGACAGTCGATTTAGAGGCCATAGAGAAGCTCACAAGCGACAAGGCGCACCTGCTCTCTGCGATGCGCCTCTTGGTGCACCAGCGGAGCGCGTGGGTGCTGCAGCGACTGATTGAGGGCGTCAGCATTGGCTGGGAGACCGACCTTGGCGCTGTCGTGCGCCGCCATGTGCGACAAGTCTCTTTAACCCTTGAGCCGGGCCTGCACGGCTCCTGCTATCTCTCCCCCGATGGCGTCTTTGTTTACTATTGCCCACTTCTGTGTCTTGAGCGCCAGCCTCCTGGTGTGCTGACACCGTCGTCGATGCCGTCTTGGCAGCTCCTCAGCGCGCAGCACATCGCTTCGATGTTGTTGTTGCAACTCTCGGTGCTGGAGCCCAATGTGCCGCAGTTCGTCGACCTGAAGCGAAGCGTGGCGTGCTGGACGTCGGCGCGACGTGTGACCCGAAGGGTCGTGCCTGGTGGTCCGGTGGTGGTGGAGGTTCAGGCCTTCAACCTGCTGCATCAGCCGCTGCGTCGTGGAGGGGAGCGGCTGAAGATTATGGGGGAGGTGGGTAGGCCGGCTGTGGAGGATGCCGGCAAGGGGCGCTACCGCATTCGCTTTCACGCTCCGCGCCGCGCTGGACCTCACCGCCTCTTCGTCCTTCTGCATGGGCAGCCTATTGCCGACTCGCCGATGCGGTACACGGTGCGTCCTGGTCCAGTTGACTTTGCCCGCACATCGGTGGACTCCACCTTTGATGCAATTGTCATCGACGTCCCTTTCACCGTTCTACTCAAGCTGCGCGACACCGCAGGGAACCGTCTGCACTCTGCCCCGTCGAACCTAAGTGTCCTCACAACTTTTGCCAAGTCTATGGTACAGCTGCAGAGCTGGACACTGCAGGGGGCGTCCACGCTCTCCGTGACCTTGCGTGTGATGCCCTCCGTGGCTGCCAACACAGCGCTGGCCATCCCCCTCGCTCTCTCTCTGGGCGGCGAGACGGACACGATCACGCTGCCTTCGTTTTCGTGCGTGGACAAAGAGACGTACCAGCGTGTGTGCCGTGTTCGGCAAGGCGTCACGCTTGATTCCAGTTCACCGACGTCGCGACAAGCCTTCCCTGAGGGCTACCCTAGTCGACCTGCGGCACTGCAGCCCTCCAGCCTGTACTTCCGTCGGTCGGTGCGGCGAGTAGCGCAAAAGAAGTTGGCCTCAGAGGCGGCCACGCTAGGCGGCGCTTTAAGCTACTGCTACCCTCGCAACGCAGGCATGGTGAAGCTGGCGCGACCGCATGGAAGAGGTGGCGCCTTAGCGAAGAAGCGGTCTCGGGGAGCGCGGCCCCAACCCAAGAGTGACTCGGCTGCTTCATCCCCGATATTGAGTTGAGCACGTGAGAGTTTCCTTTTTTTTTTGTATCTGCGTGTTTTGACCTGAGGTGTTGCGTTTTTTCTCTCTTTATATGTGTGCGCGAAGGGGTGACACAGAAACAAATAGTTAGACTTGGGACGCCGCGAAGCACTCAAGTGCCTTTTCTCACTTTTTTCCACTAGATCTTTCTTATATTAAGAGTGCTTTTCAAACACAATAATAATAATAACAACTATGGAGCACCATTTCCCAACTCTTGTGTTTTGGCGTGGACGGAGCTCGCAAGCTGCCATCTGTTTATCTTAGTCTTTATGAGTGGAGAAAAAAAAAAACTATTTTCTTTCATTGGTTTCGAAAGCACAACGGCAAGAGAAAGAGCACAGGCGGCGCACTTTTGCGATTGGTGTGCTATTCGCCAGCAATTCGTTTGCATGGTGTTTTGCAGCTTTGAGTTCACCTCTACTGTACCACTTTCTCTCTCTCCCTTTTTTTTTCTCACCAATACTTCTGCTCACCTTGCTTGATGCTTTCTTTCTTCTCCAATTGTTGTATGGTGCCATCCACACCCACTCACCCCCGCACACACACACACACACACGCACATACTCACACGTGTGCTGCAATCCACTTTGACCCACCACCCTTTCGTCAACCTGGTTTTTTTTTTCTCCTGATAGTCACTTCATTTTAGCGGTAGAAATGGTCAAGCCCCTGGTGTCCAAGGCGATCGTGAAGAAGCGCACGAAGCGCTTCACCCGCCATCGCTTCGAGCAGTTCCCGCAGCTGAGCTCGAGCTGGCGCAAGCCCCGTGGTGAGGACTCCCCGGTTCGCCGCCGCTACAAGGGCCAGAAGGCCATGCCCAACAAGGGTTACGGTAGCGATCGCGCCACCAAGTACATCACGCCCTCCGGTTTCAAGAGCTTCCCGATCCAGAACGTGCAGGACCTCTACATGCTCGTCATGCAGAACCGCAAGTACGCTGGCGTGATCTCGCACACCGTTGGCGCCAAGTCCCGCAAGGCCATCGCGCGCAAGGCCCACGAGCTCGACATCCGCCTCATCAACGGCGGTGCCAAGCTCCGCAAGCTCGAGTCCCACTAGGCTGTTTGTCTGACGTGAAGTGATTTGCGGCTTTGTGTGTTTAAAAAGGGGGGATGGTGCACACAAGCAAAGGGTCGCACGGTGCATTTTTTTGCTCTCTGGATAAGAAAAAAAAAAACAGAAATAAAGGATAGGGCATGAAGAGGAAAAATGTAAAGGTGTCATTGCACATGGATCAAGCTTCCTCTCTGTCTTTTCTTTTCTTTTGTTTTTGCACCGTGTCTCATTGCTTTTTGACTATGAGAATTGGATTTTCATGCACCTCTTTCCTTCGGCATCTTAGCCACTCTTCTTTTCTTTTTTTTCTTTTCTCAATTTACCACCAAAAAAAATAACAGTAGAAAAAAAAATAGCATATACCATCGCTACGAAAAAGGTGGAAGGGTCCGTGAAGAAACAGTGTAGAGTAAAGATGCGTGCTGTGGTGTTGTGCGGAGGGACCGAGAGATATGGTGAGTGGAACACGTGAAGGCGATTGGTTTTTAGTGACCGCGCACTTTTGCGTTCCTCTCTTTTCTCTTTTCTGGCAGTGGGACGGACACGGTAGGAATCAGCTCCTTCACCTGCTCTGTTCTCCCCTCTCTGTGTGCGCTTTTTTTTTCTTTGCCGGCGCACCGCTGCCCGGTGGAGAATGATATGCTGAATATAAACCTTTGGGTCGTGAGTTACACACTCTCTCATCTGATGCCTCCTTCCCTCTCCTCTCTTCTCTCTGGTTTTCTTTTGTATATCCTCTTTGTTGAGTGTGCTGCACATAAGCTGAGGAAAGAATCGAAATTACATTGGAAGCAAATACTGAACGCGCTCCCATGCTAGACTGTTGGCGACGAGACCGAACAGTAAAAAAACAAACAAACTCAATCAATCATCCGACGAGACATATCAAGAAGAAAAAGGAGCGAGAATGAGCAAGAGAATATCGGGCACTACGCGTGCTGTTGCCGCGGCGAGCGAGCGACCGGTGGAGCAGTGCATCGCGCTCATCGACTACGACGCGCTCAACGATGATGAGATCAGCTTCAATGCGGGCGACGTGATCAACGTAACGGGAAAAGGAAACGCGTCCGGCTTTTGGGAAGGCTACGTTGCGGTGCCAATACTTCCCGCTATGGCAACCGTGGAGGGCGGCAGCGATACCGACAGGGAGGCATCCTCGTCATCTGCGCATCCCGCACCGCTTCATGGGCTATTTCCAAACTGCCTGGTCACCTCCAACATGCGCTTCAAGTCGACGATGGTGAATTACATTCTTCAAAATGTCGCCCTCTGCCTCTACACGTATCAGTCCAGCGGGGAGGGTGAGATGTCTTTTGAGCCAGGAGATGTGATCACAGCGCTGCGGCCCAGCGCCTCTCCCGGGTGGTGGTACGGCATGAAGAGCACCAGGCCAGGCTGGACGGCGCCGACCGCGAAGATGATGACCACCACAGCGCCTCGCTTTACTGACCCTGCTGCGGAGTCCTTGTCAACGAGTGCGCAGGAGCTGCTCTTCCCCACGAACTTCGTGACGTGCGATGTAGTCCTCATCGCGTTCAACTTTGTCGGCCGGCAGGCACACGAGCTGACGTGTAAGAGTGGCGACGTGGTGCAGGTGCATCGTCGGTGGAACGACGGGTGGTGGGAGGGCTCTTTGCGCCAGCGTCGCGGAATCTTTCCCAGCAACTACAGCGTGCCTAATATCTGCGCTACCTCCCCCCCTCTTTTCTGCGCACGATGCCCGTCCGTGTACGCATCCAACACGTTTCAGACCACCTGCGCCACCTGCGCGGCTGAAGAGCGCGTGGAGGACATCATGCTGCAATCGCTTGAGGCGTTTGTGCGAGGCGAGGTCGAGTCCTACGACTTGTTTGCCGGCATCGACGTTGGGCCGATCAGCAGCGCAAGCGCGGAGGGCGAGGGGAAGTCGCCAAGCAATGCCGCTGCAGACGGCGATGCCCCAACTGCACGCTCATCCGACAAGACTTCTGGGTCGGCGATGCTCACCGAGAAAAGTGTGAAGTCACCGCGCAGCACCACATCGCCCCAGAATGACCTGACAGGTGGCGGGGAAGAGGATGGGCATTGCGATGTCGCTTCCGCATCTCATCGCCCGCGTGTCACGCTGTTGACGGAGAAAGACCTGGCGGATCTTGCTGCCAATAGGGTAAAGCTGATGGAATAGGCTTGCCACGCAGTGCTGCTGTGGATGTCTCCACACTAGCGGGTGTGTTGTGCACTTACAAGCTTCTTCTTTTTTTTTTTCTGCTTTGTTTTTGTGACCCCTTTTGTCGTTGTGTTTTTCCTTTGTTTCTTTTGTTTCCACTGCTCTCTCTGTTACTCGCTCAATCAATGTACTTTGTTCATGTTCCTCTCTCCTCCTTTGCTAGTGGAGCGTTTTGTCAACAACAGTGATAAGGCAAAGCAAAAGAGAAACAACCAAGAGAAATTCCGTGAAAGATTCATGACAGCGTTGCGCCAGTAGTAGGGCAGCGACGATCACTGAGAGAAAAGTCTAGCTGCCATTTCCCGAATCACATGGTCTCCTTGCCCGCGAGATCCTTCTCAGTGAAAAAAAAAAAAATAGGCTTAGCACAATAATTTTTATGCACTGTGTTGCTTATCTAATTTTCGTGTTGCGTATACTCTACATCACGAATACAAGATTCAAGAGGTAGGATGAGAAAGGGAGATGCTTTACATGACATGAAGAACCACCATTCCACTCGCGACGGATTTTCAATACTTCTATAACCATTCTGCACCCCACGCAGCTTTCCGCTGCCGAACTGGCTCCTATTCCTACGAAACAGGGCGAAGCAGATGACTCGGCATTTTGGATAATTTCTTTCTTCTTCTAGGCGGCAATACTCACGAAATGGCTAAGTTAGATGCTTGGGTAAATTAAACCCAAGGATCCCTGTCTCCACCTCGCAAGTAATACCCCTTCGTCAAGTCATCTGCATTCAAGGGCAATCCCCGAGAAGGCTTATCTGCAGCATTTCTCTCTGAGCGAATATATCGATACGTCGCGGTGATGCCCCGGGCATCTAACAGATCGTACACGCGCACCAACTCGGACGCCATCGCTTCGGATTTCGTCGTTCCCTTTCGAACCGAAGACAACACTGAGGTGTTATCAATCAAGATCCGCAAAGTACGAGGTATTCGTTCGCGGAAGACGGTCAGCCCACACCAAACAGCTCGTGCCTCCGCCTGCATGATCAGAATTGGGGGCGTACTCCATCGATCCCCGTGCATCACTATTTCACCAGACTCCAGAAACAGAACCGCTCCCCAACCTGCAAAGGACGCATCGGTGACGAGCGTCGCCGTTGGTGGGGCTGCCTCAAGAGGCACTGACCGTGCCTTGTTCCTACACAACAAATCAAGCAGTGCCTTGCCCTCCCGTAGAGCCGCTCCCGAAAGGTCTGCAGCGTCATCCAAGACCGTGACACCTCGATTCAACGCGCTCAGCCGGCGGCGAATCACCTTCAGCAAGAAGTAATAGCGAACCAAAGAGAGACCCAAAATAGCAGCAGCAAAAAACAACTCGAGATCCGAAAACCTCGAGTTCGCGCACCGAGAGCTTCTCGAGGCTCGGAGTTTCACACAGATGCTTGTGGATTTTGTCCCCAAGGCGGACACTCTTGTCCGTGTGGTCAAACCGCACGCCAACAAACTGATAATTGGGGACCGCAATCTGCGTCTCACCCCACGTCACGTGGGCTTGCTTCGCCACGCGCAACACCTGCGCAGTTCAAGACCGGACTGCGACTTCATCCCCAGACAATCGAATGTTGTCGATCCACACATCAATGTGAATTCCAGGGGGAACACGGTGCTCTGACCGTACAACTCTATGGTGACCAGCAACCACAGACGTCAAAAGCTGCATGATTTCCGGACTGACACGATATCCCATCGGCAACCTCATGAGCTCTACTAATTCGCCGTCCTCGGTGACACAACGGAAAAAACACCGCGCTGCCACGGGCAACGGCACCTGGTAAAAAGACGCTTTCAAATCGAGACACGTAGCCACATCGGCGTGGACTACCGACAGATATCGCGCCACATGTTTTAAAGGCGCATCTGCCTTGTATTCTATATCGTCATTCTTGACCCGCGGCCAAGCTATCCAACGCCTCCGCCTACCGGAAGGCTTGTCTTCTACAACCGAGAAAGGGACCACAAAACCTCTTGTAGAGGCCGCCGACGCCGGGCCAATAATCCCTCCGGCACGGAGTAACCGAGGATCCTCGCGGCAGATGCAACGTTGCGACGGGAAAGGCTCCTCGACACCCGTGCCGTCGCTCAATTGGCTCCACAACAAATCGAAACGGGCAGCCACTTCCGGCAACATTCGGCTCCGCAGCCGGGCAACGTCCAAAGGTTCAACATCCACTTTTTGCAACGGAATGGTCCGTTCTTCCTCTCGTGTCGCCATCTTTGTCGTCTCGGCGCGCCTAGTAATCGTGTGCCCTTGAAAGGGTGGTAGAACCTCAGCTGGCAGCCACGGCTCCGTACCGTGGCTTTTGCTCACATCAAATTCACGAGACGATGCAAGTCGTTCGTCAAAACTACCTTCTCCTCCATGTAACGGAGGAATGCGGGCGGGTAATTAGAGCGGGTCCGCGTGCTTCATAAAGTGTACCACCGTGCGGGAGTCGAGATTGTGGTCGTGTATCACTTTCACCGCGTGTTGCACTGCCCCTCGTTTGATGGAATGAACCGTGTAGCCTTTCCCGAAAGCTTTCAGCCTCTGTGATGTTTGACCCGTCGTCAATGTCGTCAGCTGCTTTCCCGGGCCTAATTGCGTCTTCACCATCAACAGGTCGCGGGCATCCGACCCCGTAATCCACACAAAACGGCTGGATCGGTACGAATCGATCTTCGACGCCTTTGGAACCGCACCCCAGTCCAACACAATGTCCCCATTCGGTTGTACCAGGAGATTGTCGGTTGTGAGCCCCGTCATCTCGGCCCACCGACTTCCCGTGATCCAGGATAGACGCCACACTACCTTGTCGCGCAAGTCCGGCGTTTCCGCGATGAGCTGCTTCATGTCTTCTTCTGCCAACGGGACTGCATGTTTTACATGCTCTTTTGCCATCATCTTCCGAACGCCCTGGAGATGCTGGTCCAGTAGTGTGAGATCCTGTGTCAGCAGAGTTCTTAAAGTCGTCCCGTATTGCATCCGCGTGGACCCCTTGTACGGTCGCGACTCCAGAAACAACGAAGCGCTCTCCAGCTCCGCCGGTACGTTCGCCTTCTGACAAAAGTCCTCGAACATGTGCCATATGGACGCCCTCTGTTCCCACGTGGTCTTCTCCAATCGGCCGTGGGCCACCTCGTTTACGCGTGCTTCGAGTATCGCCAGTGCTGGGGATTTGGGAACCCAATTAGGCCCGGAAAAGCAGCTGACGACATTGACGACGGGTCAAACATCACAGAGGCTGAAGGTTTTCGGGAAAGGCTACACGGCTCATTCCATAAAACGAGGGGCAGCGCAACACGCAGTGAAAGTGATACACGACCACAATCTCGACTCCCGCACGGCGGTCGGAACACCAGCATTCATCCTGTACCCTTTCCGGGGGTTTTCCCTTGTCCTGGGACCGAGCTCGAGGAGGGCTGGGAGACCGACGACCCTTGGAAGCCCCGGAAAAAGAACGCAGCGTCTTTTCCGGACACCGGCTCGCCAGGTACCCTTCCAGACTGCAGTTCAAACTGAGCAAGCCGCTCACGATCTCTAGTGGCCCACTCTCGCTCCATATCCAAGCGATTTTTCAAATTAAAGAATTTCGCTCTCAGCGCGGCCTCGGACGAGTTACCGAAGGCGGCTTGAGCGGATGCGGCTACCGCTGCGTGGGTCTGGCGCTCCAAAACGGCGTTGGAGTTCAACATCGCCACGGAAGTAAGGGCGTGCTGCGCCTGCGACTGTGCCGAACTCATCGCCTGCGACGCCATCAGGGCAGAGGAGTTGTTGGCGGCCGACAACGCGTTAGCAACCTGCTGCTGCTGCAACGCATCTGCCTGCACATTCCGTTGAGACGCGCCCCCACTTCCAAGGCCGCCAGGCGGTCCTGGACGCGTCTCTCCTCGAAGTCGAAACGGGTAAATGAGCATTTGCTCCACTGCTTCATCGTCCCGTACTCATCTTCAATGTAGATCTTGCCGTTAGAAATACCGATTCGGTACTTCCACGAAGTCTCGGATCCGTCAGCATTTTTATGATAAAACCTGACGATTCGGGGGGTCATCTGCCAGGACTCTGCCTCCCCAAGCAGCTCCTGCTCCATCAACTCCCACTTTCCAGCGGGAATGAGCGCCATACTAACTACAAAACGTGCGATTTTAGCTATGCTACCTAGAAAGAAAAAAGAAAAAGAAAAAAGGAAGAATTCTGTAACGAGTTCTTATCTGAAAAGATAAAACGGGAGAGGGAAAAAGTGAGGGAGTAACGGAAGTGGTGAGAGTTCATGACATGCATAAAGACGGAGCTACAGCTTCTCATCCTACCATACTACATCTTTTCTCTTTTCACCTTTCATTCTTTTCGTAAACTGTCAAAAAAAAAAAACCTTTAACGTAACTCTCATTTACAACAATGAAAACATTTTTGTTTACAGTGCTTATTATCCTAGCAGAAACTATCGCATACAAAAAAAAAAAAAAGAGCTGTAGCGCCTTTTTTTTCTCCATTTGATTTGATCCGACACTTTCACTAGCCTGTTGTGTGTCCCCTTAGCATGCACAGGTGCGGATAAGGCACAACACACACACACACACACACACAGACACAAACACACAAGACTACACACATACATATCTATAAATAAAGAGAAAAGACGTCTGGGAGAAAATGCCTCCTAAGAAGCTGAAGGATCTTGCCGAGGCTCCGGTATACAAGATGAGTCATGAGGAGCAGGTGCAGCTGCTGTCGGACGCGCTGCTGCGTGAGTACATGCACCGTCGCGGCTTCCGTGCCACGCTGAAGGCCTTCGATGAAGAACACCCGCGCGATAGTAACACCATCTCCTCCCGCGCTGTCATGTCGGATTTGATGGCGTTGCAGACAGATGATCAGCAGCGCATGAAGGGCGAGGGCGTGGAGACGATAATGGAGATGCTGTGCGAGTTGCGGGTGGAGCGTCGCGTGCAGGCCGAAGCACTGACCGCGGAAGCGCAGGCACCACTCCCGCGTGTGCCCGTCAACTACGACGTTTTGGAGGAAAAATTATCGAAACGGGCGTCGCGAGCTGCGAAGGCGTCGAAGCACAACAAGTCGAAGAAGAAGGAGTCAACCTCCGCAGACGATAGGGCAGACGACACCGATGGAGAGCGCAGGCGGAGGCCCAAAGTCCGATCAACGCACGCCGACACGCGCGGAGCTGCGTCGCGGACGGCTGCGGCGGGCATGTCGATTGATGACCTCCTTGGCAGCTCTCATAGCAGCGACAGCAGCGATGGCGCAGACTCAGAGAAAGACGAGGGCCGCGCCCCGGCACAGGCAGTCTCCGCAAGAGGGAAGGAGGGTCACAGAAACTCTGACACGACCCCTGGGCGGCAGGGCAGCACCGGGCCATCTTCAGCGCACGCGGCTTCTGCCAAGGCCGGTAGCGCGCCGGTGCAGCCCGCCTGGATGGAGCTGGAGAAGAGTGCAGCAAAGAAGAGAGAGAGTGCACCAGAGAGCGACACCAGCAGCGATGGTAGCGACAACGACGAAGGCGGTGCGGAGAGTCTGGGCGGCGGCGCTGCTGTTTCTGCTGAGCTCCACGATGAGCTCAGTGCGGCTTTCCAGCTTCTCTGCGGCTTTGACGGTGGCCTGCCCCGGGCCTTTCTGGAGCAGGGCTTCACCTTCGACGAGGATCTCGATTGCGCGCTCATCCAGTGGCGACCGGGTGGCTGTGACGCTGTGATCGCACCCGTGCAAGCCTTCGTCGCCGCCTTCTTCTACGAGCGCGAGGTGTACGTCGCGAAGGAGCAGCGGCAGAAGGACTGTCTATTGCGAGCCCTGTGCACCATACTCGAACAGGCGCAGCCAAACCCGTCCAAAATTATATTACTCGATGGCACGTGGAAGCTGAAGAAGGGGTCGACACGCCTGACACGTGCTGACCTGCGCCAGCAGGCAGACACGGCACGAGCGCGGTGCTGGACGCGGCTGACGAGCATGGAGGAGGTGAGAGAGGTACTGCGGAGCACCTTGCTGGAGGAGGGTCGCTGGATGAAGCCGCAGGGCTGCGGGCTCCTCAACTTCGTCTTCTCCCTTCTCCTCTCCCGTGGCGTGGATGCAGTGCGAAAGGAAGTGTCCGCCACCGCCCCCGCCACAGGCGATCGCCTCTCGCTGCTCTCTGCCGCCACCGACGGCTGTGCCTCTTTTGCCCTGGCCAATCTTGTGCTCTCGGGACGAGCGACGTCGCACCAACACAACGGAATGCAACGTGGGCATCAGATGGGCTACGCTGGGAAGCTGAAGTGCGGCATGCTAGTGGGCGACCCTGTCAGGGTCGATGGCGATGCAACGCTGCCCGCGTCGGCCTACACCCACGCGATGGAGCCAGTCCTGCCTAGCTGGGTCGTGCGGCACAAGGACCACTACGCCAACCTCTACATGACGAAAGATACTCGACAGGTCTTTCAGCAGAAGCTGAACCTGGGCGGCAGCGCCACCGAGGACGTAGTGTACTGGGACGCCGCCACCGAGGATGACGCGTTCGTTTTATCGCTCACGGTGCGCAGCATCACTCTCGGCATCGGCAGCGGCGGCGCTGCCCGCAACGCAAATTCGTTTGTCAACACCGCCATCACTTCGGTGCCAGTGTGGTCCTCGGCTGAGGTGAATTGGAACGGCGAGGCCCCGCTGCGTGACTAGACCGCGCCTCCCAGCAATCGACTTTCTCTTTTCCGTACATGCTATTTCTTCCCAAAACAAATTTATGGTGTGTGTCTATCGAGCGTGTCATGTAGAGTAGAATGCCTTTGTGCACAGAGGTTCGATGTCTTTGAGGTTTTTTTTTTTTTTGAACCATTATGGGCTGCTGAGACATTGCGGCATCCCGGTACACCGTTAAATCGGGTTGTTTTGCTTTGCCAACGGAGAGGCATCTCAACGCATATTCATAAAACGACGACTAAGACGACATGCAGTAAATTGCGCGCCAGGAAAGTTCGTTCTATCTGAGCTTAAACACGCATCGGTGGGAGATGTGTTTGTTGCTGTTGCTTGTCTGCCTTTCCCAATCTTTGCCTTTCTTCTTGTGGAACGCGAGGCGCTGCAACGCCAAACGGAGCATGCCTGCGCTTCGCAATATCTCTTTTTCCATTGACCACTTGAAATAGCAAAGGCGAGATTAAACAAAACAACAACAAAAAAAGCTTACACTACACTTTTTCACTTTCCATCCTGCTTCTCACCACTTTTGCTTCAACGTGTCTTTGTATGCGGCGTACGTTTGCGTTTTTGGTACGCTTTCTTCACACGCTTCACCGACAAACGAATGGGTTGAACAAAAACACACAACACACAACAACAAAACGCTGCAATCGATCGCTTTTTCTCTTCTATCCATCTAAAACAAACAAACAAACAAACAAACAAACAAAAAAAACAGTTCACTTCCGCTCTTCAACGTAACCTTGCCACCTACGTTGTTTTTCACCTCGTATTGTACAAACGCACGTTTTCTGCGAACGTTAGAAAATCATAGGAACATTTTAAACGCATTCCCGATTTCCTGTACACGGCCGGAAAGTTTTCATTGCCTTTATTTTGTTTCACCCTACTTGCATATTTGGTTTCTCTCCGGGTTACCGAAGGAATTCAAACGCTTTTGATTTGTCCTTTACTATTTACTTCCTGAATAAAGCATAACGAAGATTTTTTTTTTCTGTTTTCGGTGTAACGCAGGATCACTCAAAGGCGTTCTCTTTTTCTCCCTCTTTTGGTTGCCCTTCGAGTATTCGAGTCACTGCATTTAAACGAAACAAAAAAACCCGCAACATCTTAAGTAAAGGCGTTGTTGCCTCAACATCCGAGAACAACAATAGCAACGATCGACTAGCAAATACACACACAGAGGTATTGTCATATAAAAGAAAAACAGCTGAAAAAATAAGGAAAAACCCTACTTTATTATTTCCTTTCTATCTCTGCAATTCAATTCGCTCAATTCGATTTTTCTCACTCAATTAATAGTACTCTAACTTTATTTTTTTTGCCTTCTTCTTTTTTTTTTGTTTGGTTATAAACAATAAGAGGTCTTTCTAAGAACTTAAACGAAAAAAAAACCCGTAAGGAGACCTCCTGCTATTCACTTCTTTCTGTATTACTCGCCTTTCTTTTTTCTTATTTTCTTCTAATTTTCTTTTAGGCTTCTTTCTGGATTTGCCTTTTTTTTCTAACTTTTTCTTTTTCTTTTTCTTCTGCCTTCTCCGCCCCCTTTCTCACTTTTTCAAACCTTTACGGATTCGTTTTCTTCTCTTTCGTTTGTGTACTTCAGTGTACATCACAAACGTTTTGTCCGGTGCCACAACAAGGAAGAGAAAAAGAAATTCCTTTTGCTTTCTTTGTTTTTTTTTCTCCATTTATTCGTACAATTTGCGCCGCACACTCTTCGAACGTCTCGGTGCCAGGTCTCTTTTATTATTCTTCTTTGATCCCCAACGAAGCAGAACGCGATTATCGAAGAAATTATCCTATAACTTATTCTACTCTCCAGAAAAAAAAAAAGAAAGAAGCAATTGCTATAAAGATTTGTTTATTGATTTTTTCTTTTGTGCTCTCTCATTAGTTCTAGCTACCTTCCCCCCTTTTATTTCTGTATATACATTTGTTCGTATTGTTTAGTTCTGGTCAAACGGCGCTTTTTCCTTTGACTTTTCTTCCTTTTTGTGCATTTGTGGCCGACACTAACGAAAAAGTAAACAAACAAACAAACAAAAAGAACACGTCTTCCTCTGTTGTATTTCTTTCAAAATAGGGACGTAAAAGAAAGAAAAGAAAAAGAAAAGGCTAGCATCCGAAAAAAAAAAAGGTTGCTGTTGTCTTTGTGAGCGGTGCCTCTTATACCAATTCGTGCCCTTCTCTCTACAATAAAGAAAGGAAAAAAAACTGCTTTTTTTTAAATTTGAATTCTTATTATAAACTAAATCCCCGGCGATTTAGTAGACCCGTCTATCATACAAAGTTGAAACCGTAAAAAAAAAAAACACCGTAAATCCCCGAAAAACACAAATACCCAGCCGAGGAAAACAAACAAACAAACAAACAAAACATGTCCGATAACCGTCACGACAAGAACAACCCACGACCCTCCGAGGCGTTTTCGCCTTCGGAGGCGCAGTCCGCGCACCATTCCGCTGACGACGTGCACTCCGTGTTTCCCCCTGCGGCCGCCCACCACCAAGACCCCCACGCGGATGTCCAGCCGGCAGCAGCGGCGGCGTCTCACCCTGGCTCGCCGTCCGCCCCGCCAACAGCTGCCGCCTCCGGTGCCTTCACCTCCTCCTCGTCGAAGCAGCCCTCAAAGGGCGTTGATCTGGACGACGTCGACATTGAGCTGAAAACGAAGCCGACAGGGGCCTATTCGGAGCAGCCGGACGATAACTCTGACAGCGCTGAGGGCCGCATTGTCGAAGGCGAGAACGTGGGGGGGAAGGACAAGGACGAGGAGCTTGCCGAGGTGAAGCCCGATTCCGCCCCCAGCGGCGCCGCCCGCGGTGCCGCGCACGACGACGACGATCACGCGATGAACTTCGGCGATGACCAGGGCGACGAACCCACGCCGGAGTCCTACGACCCATCGGACAAGTTCTGGGCGCTTCGTCTGGAGAACGTGTTCGAGCTGGTTCAGCTGGAGGAGCCCCTGTCTGGCTTGGAAAACGAGGATGCTCCCCGTCACGCCAAGGCGCTGGGCGACAACGTCATCCCCATCAAGGGCGGCCCGAGCTGGATCATTATTCTCATGAGCCAGTTCAAGAACGCCATTACGATCGTGCTGCTGATTGTCATCATCATCAGCGGCGTCTTCAAGGACTGGGCTGAGTTCGGCGTTGTGCTCTTTGTGCTCTTCTTCAACGCTTTTCTGGGCTTTTACCAGGAGTACGGCGCCGAGAAGTCGTTGGCGAGCTTGAAGCAGATGACGGCTGGTGTGGCCAAGGTGATGCGCAGCGGCGTGCCGGAGATTATCTTCATTGATGAGGTGGTCGTGGGCGACGTTATCGTGCTCGAGCAAGGTGCCTCCGTGCCGGCGGACTGCCGCATCTTTGAATCCAACGGGCTGGAGGTGGACGAGGCGTTGTTGACCGGTGAGGCCCTCCCGGTGGTCAAGCACGCGAATGTGATCCGTGACCCCGACAACCGCCTTGCTCTGGGCGACCGCAAGAACATGGTGTACCGCAACACCCTCGTCACCCAGGGCCGCGGCAAGGCCGTGGTGGTGGCTGGCGGACTCTTCACCGAGATGGGCAAGCTCGCCAAGCGCCTCAACGACGGCAAGGGCGGCGGCAAGACCGCGCTCATGAAGAAGCTGGACTACATGATGTACTTCCTCTTTCTCTGCTGCGCCGTCCTCGCTGTGGTCGTGTTTGCGGCGAACAAGATGAGGTACACGCCTGCCACGCTGTCCTACGCCACCGCCGTCGCTATTGCTATTCTGCCCGAGTCGTTGTGCGCTGTGATTACGGTGGCCATGACCGTCTCGGTGAAGCGCATGGCCCAGCAGAAGTGCATTGTGCGCAAGCTGCCCGTGCTCGAGGTGCTGGGCAACGTGACGGATATCTGCTCCGACAAGACCGGCACGCTGACGGAAAACAAGATGGTGGTCAAAAAGGCCGTCATCGGCGTCGAGGAGGTCTTCAGCGTGGGCGGCGCGCCGTACGAAGGCTACGGTGAGTTCTTCCCTGCCATGAAGGACGGCGTGAACCCGCCGCCGCTCAACATGTCCACCAAGCTGGACCTCGCTCACATCTACGAGTTCATGAAGTGCTCCGCGCTGTGCAGCACGACGGTGCTCCACATCTCCCCCGACGACGCCGACACCCTTGTGGGCAACGGCAACCCGACCGAGATTGCCATCCAGGTCATGACGTGGAAGGCGGGCCTCAACCGCGACCGCCTCGAGGAAGAGGGCTGGGAGTGCATCTCCGAGTACGCGTTCGACTCCAAGATCAAGCGCATGTCCACCGCGTGGGAAAACAAGGAGAAGGGCGAGCTCTACCTGTGCACCAAGGGAGCCCCCGAGCGCGTGATTGAGCTGTGCCAGTACAAGCTGGACGAGAGCGGCAACGCGCAGCACTTGACGCAGGAGGACCGCACCAGGGTGGACCAGCACATCCGCGATCTGGCGGCGCAAGGGCTGCGCACCATCTGCCTCTCCTACCGCAAGGACGCCATCAAGCTCTTTCCCATCCCCGCCAACGAGCCTTTCATCGACGCCTACGACCGCGCGGAGGTGGAGAAGGATCTCGTGTTTCTCGGCATCGTCGGCATCTACGACCCGCCGCGGCCGGAGTCGCGGCCGTCGGTGATTGCCTGCCAGCACGCCGGCATCTGCGTTCGCATGCTCACCGGCGATCACACGTCCACTGCCGGCAGTATCGCCTCGATGCTGAACATCATCAACCGTCGCGACCTGGAGGACCCGGTGAAGCTGCAGGCTGGCCCGGATTTCGACCAGATCGAGCCGGACGTCATTGACTCCTGGGCGGACCTGCCGGTGGTGGTGGGCCGCTGCTCCCCTGAGTCGAAGGTGCGCATGATTGAGTCCCTGCACCGTCGCAAGCGCGTCGTGGCCATGACGGGTGACGGCTTCAACGACTCCCCCAGCATCAAGATCGCCGATATCGGATGTGCGATGGGCTCCGGGGTGGATGTGACGAAGGGCGTGGCGGATCTCGTCATCACGGACGACAACTTCTCCACCATCGTCAAGGCCGTCGCCGAGGGCCGTCGTATTTCTCAGTGCATCCGCAAGTTCGTCGTGCACCTGCTCTCGAGTAACGTGGCCGAGGTCATTGCGCTCATCTGTGGGCTGTCCATCAGCTACGAGGACGAGCCGGTCTTCATTCTGTCGCCCATTGAGATTCTCTGGCTAAACCTCTTTACCTCTGCTCCGCCAGCCACTGGACTCTCGCTGGATCGCGCCACCGACGACATTTTGCAGGTGGCCCCCAACACGGGAGGCTTCTTCACGGTCGAGCTGATTGCAGACACGGTCGTCTACGGGTTCTGGCTCGGCGCCGTGACGCTCAGCGCCTTCGCGTTGGTGCTCTTCGGCTTCAAGGACGGCCCCGCCGGGACGGACTGTAACAGCCACAGGGGCACGGGCTGCACGAACATTTGGCGTGCGCGCTGCACGGCCTTTGGCATTCTGTACTTTGGTCTCCTGCTGCACTCGTACACGGTGCGCCACCCCCGCCAGTCCGTTTTCAAGATGCGCTGGTTCGACAACAAGTGGATTTACGGTTCATGCATTCTCGGTACGGTGCTCTTTGTGCCTATCGTGTACGTCAACCCCATCGCACATGGCGTGTTCGTGCACGACATGATCACCTGGGAGTGGGGCGTGATTGCCGTCGGCGTCCTCTTCTTCTTTGCCACCTGCGAGATTTACAAGTTGATCAAGAACTTCGTGTTTCCAATCAAGCGAGTACTGGTCGATGTCGGCGAGGAAGGTGGCGAGGAGAGTGAGGAGCAGCGGCACCAGGAGTACAATGCCTTTACGCGTGCCATGCCGGATGACCGCAGTGTGGAGCAAATCGCGAATGAGAATCTGCGCATGTCGTTTGCTTCGCTGGCGGGCAGCGTGGCCACAGCCAACACCGGATCCTTCCGCATGCCAGCGCAGCGCCAGAAGAAGAAGAAGCGCCTCTCGATCTTCCGCAAGCGTGAGTAGTGTGCTCAGCGCTGTGAAGGCACACATGCACACAAGAACGAGCTAGAACAAGAACAAGCTCGCTTTTTATTTTATTCTCTTCTTTTTTTTCAAACTAATTTATTTCTTTTTGCTTCTGCTTGAGCTTTGCTTCTGTTGGCTCTTCTTCACTTCCGTTACCGTGCTTTTAGTTTTCCCCGCCTTTTTTTTTTCTTCACAAGAGAAGTTCTGTTTCGTGGCCTCACGTCGACAACTACTCTCTTTTTCTGTACCTTTTTCTTTCTTAGTTACTGATTTTCCGCTTTGCGATGTTTTGGATTCAGGAATATTCACTTGTGTTGGCTTTTTTTTTGCTTAAATCCTGGTTTGCCACCTTCGCTCTCAAGTCCATACGATTTTGTATTGCACTCGGACGATGCTTCACGTGGAGTTTTAATGCATTCTTATCAGGCAAAAGGACTTCGGTGTTGCGAAAAGGGTAAGTATTTCGCGACTGCGATAAGAAACCACCGAAAGCGGGAGATTCTGAGACTCGAAAAACGGAAGAAAAAAGGCGCCTGCCAACAAGAGAGAGGGAGAAGGGAAGGGGTAGAAGGCGACATTTTCCCTCCTACAACTGGCAGTGCTGCATTGCTGTCCTTCTCGGCATGCGGGGCTTCCTTTTTTTCTACTCACTTCCATTCATCTATCCCGAACAGCTGCAAAGTAGACAACAAAACTAAAAGACGGATTTTTTTTGTTTCCACGTACTTTTTCTTTTCTTGCTTGTACATCCTCGAAACATTTCGGATAGTATTTTCTGCTGCGATTGCTTCCATGCACGCCACCCACCATCGCTCTCTCTCTCAGTTACTTGAGCAAGTACGCTGTTTTTGTTTTCTTTTCTTTTTGACGCTGTATTTGCGTTGCTGCTTTTTTATTTGATAATAATTGAGGAAATCAAAATTTGGAAAGAAACCGTACGTAAGCTCCCCCCCAAAAAAGAAATGCCGGCTGGAAGGCAGTCGAAAAAAAAGTTTAGTGAGCTTCACTGTAGCGCAGCAACAGAAGAAAGAGAAGTACGAGCAGCAAGAAAGTGATTTGCTTTTTGTTTTTGACAGGAAGAAGTCTCGATTCCCTTTTTACTACTATAAAGTAAAACCCACATATGTCTAAGCAGGAGAAGCACGTCTTGTATCTATGTTTCTTTTTGTCTTTTTTTCCGAATAGCGTCGAGCGATCTCCTGTGTGTATGTGTGTGTGTGTGTGTGTGGTACAGAGGCAATCGCTTTTGAAGCTTTGCAAATGTGTGCGTACGTGTTTTTATACACACACACACACACACACACACACAGAAAAAGAACGACAACAGCAAAGAAGCGTTTCAACACTTGCGCCGGCACATCGTTTGTCTATTGGCACCTTGCTGCATCTTGAAAGAAACGGGTGACAGAAAAAGAAAAAGAAGGTCATTTTGGTTACAACAACAGCGCCGACGAAGAAGCAAAATACAAACACTGCTAACAGCGTCAAAAGATGTGTTGGGGGAACAAGGTGGCATCAAAGAATAATGATTAAAACCGTTCTATCCAGGATTGAAGGCGCCGATATCATCAGCAGTACATGATGGAGGTTGCTAAGAGAGAGACATTTAGTTGTGAATCCTTTCCCTTTAACTGCTTTCTCTTGATGTTATTCCTATTATTACTTCGAAAAAGAAGGGGTTGTGCTGTGTTATCCTTCCTTTTTTTTTTATTTTGCGATGTGGCGGTGGTCGGAAGTATCCTTACTTTTGTATTCTTATATATATAAATATATAAATATGTTTATATTTAACTGTATCTCTATATCTTAAAACAAACAAAAAACAAAAAAAAGTGCATCAATACGCACAAAGGAAGCAACGAAGGTGAAGAAGCGCTTAGGATAAGTGTTCTAGTTTTGTTGCGCTTGCTGGCCACCGTTTTCGATGGACAATGAAAAGGAAACCTCTCTCTACGCTGCCCAACGACTACGCAGACTGATTCACGCGTCGGGGGTGCGCAACGTAGCACGGTAAGTGAGGGTGGTGCTGTGCCGCCGCAAGGGCTGACCTGACTATTTTTTCACGCAGCCAAAGCAGGGCTCCTGCAGCTAGCAGAAAAGAAAAAAAAAGTTCTGCAGGCTGACACACGTTCTATCGCTGCTGGTTCTTGTGGTCTTCGAAAGCTGGACAAGAGATTGAAAGACGTAATGCAGATTCACAATTCGACTTTAATATCGGATCCCTTTTAACAAATGAAAAGGAAAGTGAAACCAGCAGCTTTTTCCGTGCAGAAAAAACTCTCTTAATGCTTCTTTTGCGCGGCCAACCACGTTTCTGTATATTTGCGTTCCCTTTTGTGCAAATCTTCGACCCTCTCTCTCTCTCTCTTTCTCCACTTCTTTTTTTTTAACGAACCTGTGATGGTTTTACACAAACGCTACGTATGCTTGGTTCACACACAAACATTTTTTTTTTTTGACTACAAAAGTGAACTTACTAGGATTCTCCTCTCTCTCTTTCTCTCCTCATTTTCCTTTATATTCTTACTGCGCTTAAAGAAAAGAAAGCGTTTAGGCATTCGATTTCACATTTTTCTTTATCTGTCTTTCTGTAAAGTGTTCTAAAACGCACGTGAAACCTGCGCATTACCTTGTTGTTGCTCGTTTCTCTATTCTTCACACCAGGCAAGACTTGAGTCACAGACAGGTGAACAACAACCACCACAACAAAAAAACACGTTTAAGATCAGAACAGCAACAATAAAAGACCCCTCATCGTTGAAAAAAAAAAAATTGTGTTTCCTTGGTTTTTTTTATTCCGTGCTTTGTATTTTCCGCGTCCTCTCTTTCTCTCTCTATCTCATTTCATTGTTTTCTTTCGTTTGTTCTGTATTCCACACCGTTTTTTTTCTCTCCTTTTTCGCAGTACTGTTTTCACTCGATCTAAACTCCTCAAACGAAGATAGGCGAGTTCAGACTGCACTTGCTTTTGTACAAGAAAAAAAAGGTGCTCAATAGCGTTACTTTACACATTGTTTGTCAGTTTTTCTTCTAGATTAAGCCTCCGCGAGCAAAATTACGTGTTCTTTGTCGCTTTTTTTTGAAGTTGTTCGCTTGCTCGCATTTTCTCCTTTGCTTCTTCTCTCCCCTGGCACTTCCTTTTTTTACTTTGCCACGGTACGTCTAACAGAAAAAAAAAAACCCTTACAAATTGAAGGAAGATGACTACGTTAGGCAATCAGCGTGTGATGGTGTCCGTCCGTGTGCGGCCGATGCTGCGCGAAGGCGCCATCAATCAGCAGCAGGAGAAGTTTGAGCTGCAAGGTGTGTACCGTGTGGGCGACAACGGGCTTCGCGTGGAGCTCACAAAGCCGGGGGAGCCTGCGAAGAGCAGCCTCTTCTCCTTTGACTACATCTTTGATCAGGAGAGCACCCAGCTGGAGGTGTACGAAGACGCCGTGGTGGACATGGTAGATGCCGCGCTGGTGGGCGTCAATGCGACGCTTCTGGCGTACGGCCAAACTGGCTCTGGCAAGACCTTCACGGTGCTTGGTGACGTGAAGCCGAACCCGCTCGAGAACGACCTGCTCACCACGAACAGCGGCATGTTCCTGCGTGTGTTGAGTGATTTGATGGACTACAAGATTCGCCAAGCCAAGAAGGGCTGGCACGTCGTTGTGGGGCTCAGTTGCATGGAGATCTACAACGACAGCATCCGCGACCTCTTCGGTGGCAAGCCCGGCACGGCTCCACCGCCGCTCAAGGCGGTGATGATCGGCGAGGACGTGATGCTGCCCTCTCTCATCATCAAGGAGATGACGTCACTGCAGGCGGTCTTCAGCGAGATTCAGCTGGCCATCTCCCGCCGCTCCACCCGCGCCACGGACTCGAACTCGTCCTCGAGCCGCAGTCACTGCCTCTTCTCCATCGACATCCTGCAGCAGGCCGCCAGCGCCTCCGCCCCGTCCCTCGGGATTCTTGACCAGTCGAACAAAAACAACGAGGCCAAGAAGTCTGGCGACAAGCGGGCCGTGACGCCGACTTCGAAGAAGAACGGCGGGCCCAATGCTGCGGGCAACCAGCCGGAGCCCGTCCTGCCGCCGTATGAGATGCCCTTCCAAGGGAACGTCTATCGGATGCCAGGGCAGAAGGAGCCCATCTACAGCAGCAAGATCATCCTGGCGGATCTGGCCGGCAGCGAGCGCGTTAGCCGCAGCCACGTGACCGGCGCCGGGTTGAAGGAGGCGACGTCGATTAACAGCAGCCTCACCGCCCTGGGCAACGTGGTGCACAGCCTGCACGAGGGCGGCTTCGTCAGCTATCGCATTTCGAACCTGACCTCGCTGTTGAAGCCCACCTTCTCGCACCCGAGCTCCCGCGTGCTGCTGCTCGCGCAGTGCTCGCCAACGCAGCTCACCTTCGATGAAACCGTCAGCACCCTCCACTTCGCCAACAAGGTGAAGGACATGAAGGTAACCACGTCGACTGGCGCCGAGGCCGAGAAGCTGCAGTTCGACTACTTAGAATCGGGCAAGACCTACGACGCGCTGCTCGCTGATCTCCACATCTTCGCGGTGGACTCGCTGGCCAAGCCGGCCATCATCCGCCGCAAGCTGACGCAGAACGACGGTCTCTACTACGACGCCGTCGCCAGCAAGAACGGCAAGACCGCCAAGGTGAACATGAAAGATCGCCGCCTCGCCGCGGAGGGGATGGGCGCCGTGGCCGAGGCGGAGAGGGAGCGCGCGGAGTTGCAGGCGCAGCAGGACAGGGAGAAGGCCGAGGAGGCCGCCAGGATCAAGCAGGCCATTGATGAGCAGCGCGACGAGTACATCAAGGAGAGCGCCAAGGCGCTCGCGGAGACGCGGAAGCTGATCGACGAGCAAGTCGCCATGCGCACCCACCATGCCGCCCAGCAGACGCTGCTGGAGTCGGCCGCGCGCAGCAACCAAATCCTGGAGGAGGAGGCGGAGGCGTGGGCCGCGCTCAACCTGCAGTACCTCCAGGAGCACCGCAACTCATGCATGTCGGAGGTCGCCACCAGCTCGGAGCGTCTGGAGCTTGTCTCACGCGAGGTCAACCGCCAACGCCTCGCCGCTGCCTCGAACGAGACGGCGGAGACGGCGGCCGATGACAGCAATTACGCGCTCTCGACCTGGAGCCATTGCACGGCGAAGCGGTTTTTCTCCAACTGCATGGAACTGCGTGAGGACCAGATGTGCGTGCTCAGCATCTCGCGCGGCAACGCCACCCTTGAGCGCTGGAAGAAGAGCAACGCGCCGCTGCTCCTGAAGTTCCAGGATGAAAACACGGTGTAGATCAAGCGACAGAGAATGAGAGGGGGACGACGAAGTGTAGACAATACACGCGCATTTGCTTTTGTTCTTTTTTCTTCTTCCCTTTTTTCAGACTTCTCTTTGAGTCGTTGGGGAAGACTTTAGTTTACTCAGCGCGGCCAGGGCTCGGCGTTCGCGGGAGCGGCAACTTTGGTCAATCGTCTGCAGCCGTCTCGAGCACCTTTTTGCACTACCTATATGTATTTTGCTGTTGTCGTTACTTGTCAATTTCCATCATTGTGCTGTTTTGTGGTGTCTCCTTCTTCTCCATGCAATTAAACCAAAGAGAAGAGTTGAGGAGATCTCGTAATGTGTTAGCCATTGTTAACTTCCGTCCACTGTCTTTCTGATTCCGAATCCTTGTTTTTCTTTTCCCTTCGTAGATATTGTCGTGCTTTTGTTACTTTGATTTTTTTTTTGTTTTTGAGGGGCTGCAATTAAAAAAAAAAAAGAAGAAGAAAGGAAAGTCGTTGTCATTGTGCTTCTTTTTTTTCGTTGTTTCCATGGTTTTTTTTTTGTTATTTCTTTTAGGTTTGATTGAAGGGCAAAGATACTGGCAAAGAAGACTAGACTCGTTACGGTTATTTTAATGTGTCTGCCCAGTAGAAAAAAAAGAGGAGACACGTACGGTGGATGCTCTCGCTCGGCTTGACTTTCTTTATTCTCTGCATTGGAGTTCCAAAGTCCGTTTTTTTTTTTTCAAAGAAAGTGAAGGCCTCAGTTTGCTCCTTTATCTCCGCACGCAAAGGTGATCTGCCGCTTTTCTTTCTTATAAAGACGACGTGTCTTTTTTTTTAATGCTTTTTTTTTCCTCTACATTGTTTGCCCCCCTTTTTTTTTCTTCTTTCTGACAGGTTAGAGAAGTCTCTGTAAATGTTTCTCATTTTTCATAATAAAGTGTGGCTTCGGTGAGAGGAGCACTTTGTCTTGGACTCGATAAAGGCTTGCGCAGGGTTTTTACACGCAGACACACCTTGATGCATTCCTACACACATGTAATGATCTCTCCGCTCGCGTAGATACGTCTGAGATACATAACCGGCACATGTGGGATGGAAAACAACAACAACAACAATTAGATACAAAGATTGCAACATCGGCATTCCAAGACAAGATTTGCTGCTGCATTCTCTTTATCAAACACCCGCATCCTATTCTTTCACCACTTTCGTTTCTTTTTAGCTTTCTTCGTGTACGAAGCTTTTGTACGTCTTCCATATCTTTGGCTTTTTTTGTTGTCCTACTTCTAACTTTTGTTGTTTAACTCAAAAGAGCGTTCTGTTTGTTTCTGTGTTCACAGTGCCGACCTTTTTTTGTCCCGCTTGAAGCGAAGTAAAATGAAACCGCGAGGCCGGCAACCCTGCTCTAAACCAGCAGAGCACATTGCTTTTTTTTTTTTGCTAGTTGGTGGCACCAACTGTTTCTGTTTCTTCTTTTTGTTTGCTTACATTGCTATGAAGTACTCCCAGGTGTTTTCCTTCAATCTTCATTTTAGCACGGATAGGTTGTTTCTGTCCCCAAAAGCCGCAGCCGCATGTTCGGCTTAATCGCCCGTAGCATTGCGCCGCTGGAGCTGTATCAAGCACGTGTGTATTTGCACCACGAAGGACACATTTTGTGTGCTGGTGCGAGTTCATCTACATTGGAGGAGGGCCATGAGGAAAGGAAGAAGTAGAACTAGGGAGCTTTTAGAGAGAGCAGTACCATGCGCACGCTCACGCACTCAAGCATTCAAAAGAAAACTTTTAGTGTGACATACTGAGTTGCACGGTTGCATCTATCTGGAGATCCGTCTGATGCTTTTGTATCTTACACACACACACACACACACACACTTTTCTTTCTTCAGTATGGGTCCATTGAACCACAGCCTCTTTCGTCATCGTTCATTCTCCAAATCCCTGTTTTGAGTGAATCCAACAGCCATTTCTGTATACGCTTTTGCGCTTCCTGGGAAACCTCGCAAAAAAAAAAAAAAACCTCAATATTAACAACAAGTGAGCTACAGGCCTGGGAGTCGCACATTCCCTCTTATGAGTGAGGCTGAAGCTAGTGCGCGCGCGTCGCTTTAGCATCGCGCTTTGTGAAAACAAACAAAAAAGAAGAACAACAAATTAAGTGTTATTCTGCCTCGCTTTACGCGCCGCTCGAGACGTGCCGTAATCTGAGAAAAATAAACTGTTGCAGCGGTGGGCACTACTTTACCATCTCTCTGATGCTTAAGTGCAGATGTGTGTCGGCGTGGCGGCACGTCAGCGCATTCTCACGACATGACAGCTTGTCTGCATGAATGCACAGAGAGGTTGGAAGACAACTTCACAAAGGTAAAAGAAGAAGAAAAAAAAATGGAGTGCGATGCCTTCTGTTGCGTTGCCTCTGACCTTTGTGATGCACTTTAGCAAAAAAACAAAAGGTACTTTTCAGATCTTGGCACTCTTTTAATTCTTTTCTTTTTAGTATTATCGCCTTCTTTATCACTGTGTTGCCCTCAATCTACGCACCCGCATTTCTTTTTCTTTTGTACCAAATCAAAGCAACAGCCTTTTTGCCAGAGGTCTCATAAAGACGCACTCGGCACACAAGCATACTTACCTTTCAGCTGCTTTGCGAATGCAGAGTTGTACAAAATGAGCTCGACACACTCGTTTTTGCACAGCACGGCGGAGTGGCTGCGAGCGTCTGTGTGTCAACGGCAAAAAGAGCCACACTCGACCGCGAGTGCTTCAGCAGGGTCTACGGCAGGTGAAATAGGACAGGTCGCTGCCTCGCCTGCGTTCCCCTTTGACGTGCTCTCCGGCGCGGTCGCCTTCTCCAAAGCAACTGTGCTAGTTATTGATATGGACAGCGTCGTGTACGATTGCGTGCGGGTGATGCAGTGGTGCGCATCAATGACGACCAACGCCACCGTGCAGGCAGAGAAACCAGATTGCTGGAGTTTCACCGCGACTGAGCCAGCAACACCAGTACGCGTCCCCACGCTTGAGCAACTGCTCTGCTGCTTTTTCGACATGTTATGCGCCATCAGCGCCAAACAAAAGGTGCAGGTGGAGTTGGTGCTTGGAAACTGCCGGGAAGCGTTGAAAGACCTCAGCGACATTGAACAAGGGGAGTCAGCGAGTGACGTTGCGGCCGCATCGAAGTCAGCCGAACACTCTTTGAGGTCCCCAAGGGATCCAGAAGACGGCGCTGACAGCAAGGCCTCCGCGGCTGCGAATGGAAGCAACAGCTGCAGTAAACATGCATCTTCTGTGGCCCTCGCGGACGAGACCGTCTCTGTCATTGAAAGGACAGCGGGTTGGCTTCGCCTGTACCAGACCATTATGCTTTACCTGATGGGCGGAGGCAGAAGCGTTTCTAAATACCTTTCCTTTCACACCACCACCGAGCCGGGCTGGACAGGGGCCGTGGCACGCGTTAATCATCTCAGCAGCACGCCTCAGATGACGAATTTACAGGCCTTTGCGCTGCTCTGGTCTACTGACACGCGGGCGTTCTTCGTGGCCAGCAATCGAGACGCGGTTGTCTCGACGTGGTTGCACTGCTGCAGCAAAGAGCTGGGGCAACTGTGTGGGCGGCCGCTGCCCGCATCCATGCTGCTCCCGATCCACGCCCCCGCCCAAGAAGCTGCGCCAGGACAGGCTGGCAATGGCTTTCTGGCTCAACAACAAAGTGACGTACCAGAAGTGGTAGTGATCCGCCACGCTCCCTCTATGGCACGCCGGCTCGGGTTGCGATCTGCTGCGTATCTTCCCACCTTATACGCTTTGCTCTACTTGTACGACTTCCGCCGTGAGTGTGCCGCAGTCGCGAGGGATGGTGCCGGCGCTCTTCACTCCATGGGACGGCAGCATACCTCGAATGGTGCGCGCGCTGCGTCAACCACTGCGCGTACAATATTAACTCGCGCGTCGGAGTTGGTAAACCACCACTGCGGGATCCTTCACAGCGAGCTGGTGAGGGAGTGGGTGGTCGATGTGGATGACTGGGAAGGGAACGGTGCAGGTGGCAACTCCGAGCGCCACACAGAGTCACCTGCACCACCAGATCTCGCAACTTCGTTGTGGGCCGCACACAATGCGGTGCTCAAAGTGACGGCGAGAGATGCGATGCTTGAGGGACACTCGTGGCCAATTTGGTCTGGCGAAGCGTGGGTGCATCGTGGGCCGCCCCCGCTGTGGTGTTCTATGCGATGCTCCCCGCAAGCCTTCTTGTCAACAGCGAATTTGCAGGACCAAGGCGTCGTCGACGAGGTGACGCGGCCGTCGCAGGCACAGACGCGAACACGCGTCGTACACGCACTGCTGAAACCACTCCGTGCTGCGGTAATTTGCGTCGTCTCGAACATGTTTGCAAAGGTGTCGCGTTCTCGAGACACACATTGTGCTGAGGCGAGTTGGGGTGAAGCCGTCAATGCAGTATTTGGGCGGACGGTGCATCGGAACTGCATACTGGCGGAACCATTCAGCGCAGCTGCTGATGGTGCGCACAATTTGTCGGCCAACCCTCTCTCCACATTCGGCCCGGCTGCAGAAGAGGCAAATCCGAGTAACGCTGCGGAACGCAGCACACAGGAACTGCCTGCCACGCCACCTTTGTTGTCGCTGCCGGGGTTTCAAACGCGAGCTTCTTTGGACCGAGTCCGAGAGCGTGTGCGGCCCGCAGCGCAGCTCACGTTTGTGGCGCTCTCTCTGCTGTGGTGCAGGCGCCTGTGGAGCGAGGAGGACTGCCTCCGCTTCTTTGCACTGTTTCTGGAGTATTCGGACACGGTGGCGCGTGAACCTCGGCGCTGTTCTTCGAGCGGAAGCGGTGCCCCTGAAGTGCCTCTCTCACGGGCCGTGGCGTCAGAGGACGGTTCACGCGCCATTCTGTGTGGCGTGCGCACGTGCGAGGTGGCCGAGTGGTGGCACGCGTTATCGTGTGTGACGCTTCTCCAGTCGCTCAGCTTATCCGTTCTTCAGGCACCACCCAGCGCGAACACAGAGACGCTCTGCGATCCAGAAAGTGTCTTTACTGGCTGCCTCCCCGGCGCTGCATACGGCATCGCAGACCGGGTGGCATTTGCTGCGTTTTTGAGACGAAGAGGATGCTTGCTGCCGTGCGGCGATGCCGACGATGTGTGTACCGCATCGCTTGGAGCCTCTCTGCAGAGAACGCGAGGGACCAGCACAGCAGAACCCAGTCCGGTGCTTCTCCCTGTGGTTTCGCCGGAGCGGCTCACGCAGATGCGTCTCGCTCTTCGCTGTCCTCCTTCTCTGTACAATGAGCTGGTGGAGGGGCAACAAATTTGGCACCACCTCAGTGCAGCGCTGACACAGCAATGAACAGCGTTGTCTTGTCGACAAGCAAGGGAGTTCGGATCTCTCGTTTTTCGTTGTTGTTGTTTCTGCCTTTTAAGCTTGAAGACCGACCCCCCAAAAAGAAAATCCACCGAGAGCTCAAGAAGGCGCCCTTTATTTCACAGTGTTTAGACGGTCACCTGCAATCGAAAGAAACCTTCTTCCGACGGTGCAACTCTGCCAGGTGACACTCATTTTCATCTTCAAAACAGCAATAACAAACGGAAAGGTATATACCGATCCTTTGGAGCTCTTGCGCTTCCCTTTTCGAAACACAATTAGGTAGCTATACTCTCAAGAGTGTGTGGCCGATTCAGAAAATATTTTTTTCCCTCTCTCTCTGTCTTTCGATTCTCCTCACCAGATCTTCTGTCCTACTCTTTGATGAGCAGGGGCTTACTTGCAGTTGCCTTTATTTAATTTCTGCGCAGGGAAGGGCGTCGGAAACCCAAAGAGTTATGCGGTGTTGTCGTCGTGCTTATCAACGGAGAGGCATGACTCTGCTGAAACGCTGCTACGCTGGCACAAGATGTTCGCTGTTGTTATTAGGATGATCTCTCTGCGCCATAGCTGGCCGCGGGTAGCGGAGATGGTGCGTTGGCAATATCGTGCCCTTCGTCTTACCCGTGCTGTCTTGGAACACCATCTCTCTCTCCCAGCGGTTGCGAACGAATTCAGCCGTACTCGTCTTGTCAGGGTTCAACCTCCGCATGCGCCGGTGCGTGTGTCGAGGACGCCCACCCTGATTTCTGGAAACTCCTCGTGCTTCTCTGCACCCTTTTCGTCTGTTTTCGTTATCTTTGCTGCCTCTATTTCTCACCTCTCTCCGTCTCTCTTTCTCTTTCTCTCTCTCTTCACCTCGCGGCTATCTGCACAACATCCCCATCCTCCTTTTCCACCCCTGACTTTAGAATAAGAGCATTCTATCCCTTTAACGTTGACATATTTCCTTTTTTTTTTTTCTTCTTTAGCTCACTTTAAACTGAAAACACACACACACACACTAAAGAATTTTATTTTCACAACAAAACGCATTTTGTTTCCAACCCGTAAGCTTGATTATATCTTTCTTTCTTTCTTTCTTCAACTCAGCACCGTTCTTTTTTTTTTGTTTTTCGACTCTCCGCTTCTTGTACACGATGAAGTTTCAATCCTTTCAGACCCCGATGGCGCCGACATCCCTCTACGCTGATGGCTACGAGCACGGCATCATCCGGCTGCGCGTGAGGCCGGACACGGAGTGGGTGTGGGAGGTGCCGGAGGTGGTTGTTGCGCAGCCCATCGCCGATTCAGCTCTGTCGATCAAGGAGGAGGGTGGCACGCATGTGATCACGCACGGTGGGTCGACGCTGTCTGTGACACGCGACAAGGACAGCTTGAATTTCTCGTTTGTGGCTGGCAACGCGGAAGTGGTGGCCGGCTGTGTGGAGCTGCGCGATGTGGAGGCCCCTGCTGCGGAGCTGCGCTTCCCCGCTGCGAAGAAGCTGTACGGGCTGCCAGAGCACACGCAAGATCTGGCGATGAAGAAAGGCGAGTCGTACCAGATGTTCAACACTGACGCCTTCGAGTACCCGATGCAGAGCGGCGATGCCAAGTACGGCTCGATCCCGTTCCTGATGGCGTACTCGGCGTCCACCACTACCGGCGTGCTGTTTATGAACTCATCGGAGATGCTGGTGCGCATTCTGGACCGACCCGGCGCGCCTGCAGTACGATGGACGGCGGATGTGGGCATCGCAGATTTGTTCTTCATCCCCGGCCCCAAGCCCGCTGATGTGCAGCGGCACCATGCGCACATCACTGGCCCCACTTTCTTTCCACCGTACAGCGTCCTGGGATACCACCAGTGCCGCTGGAACTACATGACGCAAGAGGAGTGCATGGCAGTGGAGTATGGTATGTCTGGCGCAGATATGCCATACGACGTGCTGTGGCTGGACATCGAGTACTCGGCGGATAAGAAGTATTTCCAGTTTGACCACGATGCCTTCCCTGACCCAAAAGCCCTTCTGGACTTCCTCGTGTCGCGGGGCCGCAAGATGGTGACTATCAAAGACCCACACACAAAAGTGGCCGAAGGCTGGGAGGTGTACGACGAGGGGGTTGCTGGAAACCACTTTGTACGGACCCCTGATGATGCCAAGAACTTCGAGGGAGACTGCTGGCCTGGAAACAGCTGCTGGCCGGACTTCTTGCAGCGCCGCACACGGGAGTGGTACGCGACGTTCTTTCACGATGCCAAGTGCGAGTGCGGTGGTCGCAACACGTATACGTGGGTCGATATGAACGAGCCTGCAGTTTTCCACGGATACCGCGAGCGCACAATGATCAGGGAGGCGCTGCACCACACGGACGACGGTCGGGCAGTGCAGCATCGCTACCTGCATAACATGTACGGATTTCTGAGTGTGCTGTCTGCCGCGCAAGGGTGCCTCGAGGCTGCTGGTCCCGGCGTGGAGCAGGAGCGTCCGTTTATTCTGACCCGCAGCTTCTTCGCCGGGAGTCAGCGCCTGTGCGGTATGTGGGCGGGCGATAACATGGCTCGCTGGGACCATCTTCAGGGAACCGTGCCGGAGCTGCTGGGCCTGTCGCTGTCAAATTACCCGTTCTGCGGTGCTGACGCTGGTGGCTTCCTGCGTGAGCCCACAAGTGAACTCTTCCAACGCTGGTTCCAGGCTGCCGTGTTCTATCCGTTCTACCGTGGCCACGCCAACATGGACACTCGCCACCGCGAGCCCTACGTTTGGGAGCCTGCAGCGCGCGATCGTATTCGTGCCGCGCTGTACCTGCGTTACACGCTTGTCCCGTATCTGTACACAGTGTTCTATCATGCACATCACGATGGCAACACGGTACTACGCCCGCTCTTTTTCGAGTTCCCCGCCGAGGAGGACCTGGCGGAGGTGCAGGACTCATTCATGTTTGGTCCATCGCTGCTCGCGTGTCCGGTGATTCACAGCGAGGCGAAGACGGTGGATGTGTGCTTACCGCGGAGTGCGCCGTGGTACGAGTACCCAAGCGGCCGCAAGGTTGCTGGGGCGGGTGTGCAGACAATCCCGGTGACGATGGACTCCATTCCGATGTACCTCCGTGGTGGCCACGTGCTGCCGACGAAGGCACAGCGGCGTGCATCAACGGCGTTTGCCGTCAACGACCCCTTCACGCTGCACGTCGCGCTCGACACGCACGGCGCCAGCACTGGTGACCTCTACCTGGACGATGGCAAGACGTTTCAGTACAAGCAGGGACGGTTCGCACACCGCGCATTTCAGTACGCGGACGGGAAGCTGTCGTGTCGCGCTGCCTCTGAGGGGCAGTTCTCCGCACCGAACACGGTGGAGCGCGTGGTGATCTACGGCGCCAGCGCTGGCACTGTGACGTCTGCGTCCGCGAATGGGACGTCGCTGCCTGTGGAGCAGCACGGCGAGACAGTGTCCATCGACGTCCGCGGCACGCCGTTGCGTGTGGATGAGGACTGGACCATCGCGCTTCAGTAATGGGCCTGCGGGCTGAGTGCGAGAGGGAGAGAGAGAAAGACATGGCGCATCTTCATCCCCCACTTCATTTTTGTTTCACCTTCAGATTCTGTGACGTCGCGCGTGGAGGCTGCACTGTTTATCGGGGGCGGCAGCGCATTAGCCTCATGGAGCACGTGCTGCTCTGTGTTTGCTGCGTTGCATATCCGCACCCAGAGCAACACACACACACACACACACACACACACACATGAGCGCGCGTGGCGGCAACAAAAGCACTTTATATTCTCGTTTACTTAATTCTACTTTGTTCCTTACTGCATCAGATTGTTATCGTTATATATATATTTTACCCTTCCCATCGCGTTGCGGACATACATATATATATGTGTGCATGTCCATTTTTTTTCTTCTCTCTTCTCCTTTCTGTTTTCTGTTTTTGTGTTTTTCTTTTTCTGTGTTCTGCACTCACTCGCTCTCTGAAAGTCAATACTGTGCTCCCAACCGGTAACCAACGACGCGAACATACACGCATGTATGTACATCCCTAAACGATGCGAGCAAGTGGAAGAAAGGGGTTTCGTGATTCACCGAGTGCGCTGTGATGACCTTCTTCTTGACGGCCTCGCGTCTAGGTCTCACGCTGGAGCATTTCGGCAAGACGAAGGCTGACGGCGTACCGCCACGGCTGCAGTGCACCTACGTTGGTGCCCACCTGCGCGCATGGATATGTCAGGGTGCACGTGCCTTATCTCTTCTATTCAGCAGCTTTAATTGTAAAAAAGGGCATAATAGGTTGCAGCGAGAAGCGATGTGGTGGAAAGACGGAGGGGAAGCGCTGTGCAACGGCACGAAAGAGGCCGGCCATGGTTGCAGAGGTGATAATGTCAGAACGTGTTCAGTACGCGCCACCTTCACGCTTGTCTGAGATCCTGCAGGACTTGCGTCCTTAGCTCTCTCCCCCTCTTTTCTACTCCGTCCTTCTTTTCAGCCGTTTCGCGTGCGCGATTGATACATATATTTATCTATCTATCTATCTATCTATCTATATATATATACATATCTTTCCCTTGCTTTGTTTAATTCTTTTTTTTTTTTGTAAGGAAAATTAAAAACTTTTTTTTTTTTCCTCTCCCCTTCTTGTTTGTCAAAAAAAACTCTAGTATGTATTTATATAGGCCTTTATATACATCTCTCTGGTACAACTAAAAAAAAAAAAAAGCTGATTCCCTCTCATTTGAAAGCCGTCTCAACAGACCCGACAAAAACCCCGGTAAAGGTTCACCGCGTCGTCGTTTAATTTGTGGGTGATGTTAAAAACATAAACGAGCGGACAGGTGCCGGCATTTCTTGTCCACCACGGTAACTGCCCTGAGAACCTTGCTGCTCTTCATTTGGCACCTCTGTTAGCGCTTTTGGATTCTTGTACTTATTACTCCTTTCCCTCCCCCCGGGCGTCATCCGCTTCTTTCATTTGCCAAAAAATAAAATAAAAACATGACCTCGTGCGACAGTTAATTCTTTTTAAAACGCTTTTACAGTTACCGTCCGCAAGTTTTACTCCGAGAGAAAAGTTCTTCCGCATCATAACAAGAACAGTTGCTTTCTCCGTACTTTTTGTTTCCCTTCAAGTCTATCAGCTTCACAACAACAAACTCCAGAAAACGTGTGGTGCTGCAGCGCTGTGAAGAAGAAAAACAACAATTTTTGTCTTTCATCAAGCACACTACAATCCTTTTCCATGGCAGACTACTCGGCACGCGAGGACGCTGAGGCGAGGGAGATGCGCCAGCAAGGTGAGGCAAACCGACCAGTGCGTGCTGCTGGTATTGTGCAGCCGATCTCCCCCGAGGATGAGGAGGCGCTTGCCATGCAGAAGCTGGCCGCGGACGAAGGCGTTGTGTCTCCGCCGCCGGAGTCCGAGGCGGACAGCTTGGATGGTGTGAGCTACGTGTGTGGCTTCTTCCACTGGAAGGTGGCCCGCCACGTTGTGTTCCTCCTTCTGGCTGGACTGGGCCAAGGCTTCCCTACCGGCATCAACGGTATCTTTTCCACTTTCCAGACGTACTCGGAGCAGTGCTCGCTGTACACGACCGAGACGGCGTGCGCGGGCGTGATCAACCAGGACTGCACGTGGCGGAACGGCGAGTGTGAGTGGACGGTGGGCATGTGTTCTCAGTTCTCTCTCGATGAGTGCCACAACAACGGCTACATGCACTGCTACTACGACTACAGCAGCAAAGTGTGCACGAACCAGTCTGGTTTCACGTCTCTCTACTCCGGCATCTTCGCCTGTGCGACGATGGTGGTGAGCATCTTCCTGGGCCCTCTCGCTGGTGATTTTCTTGCCTTTTTCCACCACCGAAAGGGTTTCATGTTTGGTGGGTTTCTGTTCGTGCTGAGCGCTATCATGCAACACGCGGGTGTGGCAACAAACGAGTACTGGGCAACCACGATCGGTCGTTTCTTGGTTGGCGCTGCTCAGTTGTTCATTTGCGTGCCCACCATGGTG